>JANJGN010005344.1:0-23595 GCA_026770705.1 Isurus oxyrinchus
TGTGGGGAAGATGTTTCCATTAGTAGGAGAGACTAGGACCCGAGGGCACAGACTCAGGGTAAAGGGAAGACCTTTTAGAACAGAGATGAGGAGTAACTTCTTTAGCCAGAGAGTGGTGAATCGATGGAATTCATTGCCACAGAAGGCTGTGGAGGCCGGGTCATTGAGTGTATTTAAGACCGAGATAGATAGGTTCTTGATGGGTAAGGGGTTCAAAGGTTACAGGGAGAAGGCGGGAGAATGGGGTTGAGAAACTTATCAGCCATGATTGAATGGTGGAGCAGACTCGATGGGCCGAATGGCCTAATTTCTGCTCCTATTTCTTAGGGTCTTATGGACAGAGTTGGGGAATGGCGAGGGGTGAGGGATGGAGTCGGGGAGTGAGAGGAGTGAGGAGGGGAGTGGCAAGGGGTGAGGGACGGAGTCGGGGAGTGAGGAGGGGAGTGGCAAGAGGTGAGGAGGGGAGTTGGGGAGTGAGAAGGGGAGCGGTGAGGGGTGAGGGACGGAGTCGGGGAGTGAGAAGGGGTGAGGGACGGAGTTAGGGAGTGGCGAGAGGTGAGTGATGGAGTCAGGGAGTGAGGAGGGGAGAGGTGAGAGGTGAGGGGTGGAGTCAGTGACCAAGAGGAACGAGGAGGGGAGTGGAAAGGGGTGAGGGATGGAGTCAGGGCGTGGTGAGGGGTGAGGGACAGAGTTGGGGGAGTGACAAGGTGTTGAGGGATGGAGTCAGGGAGTGGTGAGGGGGTGAGGGATGGAGTCGGGGAGTGAGGAGGGGAGTGGTGAGGGGATGAGGGACGGAGTCAGGGAGTGACGAGGGATTGAGGGATGGAGTCGGGGAGTGAGAAGGTGAGTGGTGAGGGGTGAGGGGCTGAGTTGGGGATTGAGAAGGGGTGAGGGACAGAGTTGGGGAGTGAGGAGGGGTGAGGGACGGATTCGGGGGAGTGACGGGGTAAGGGGCGGAGTCGGGCAGTGGCGAGGGGCGAGGGACGGAGTCGAGCAGTGAGGAGGGGAGTGGTGAGGGATGAGGGGCGGAGTCAGTGACCAAGAGGAATGAGGAGGGGAGTGGTGAGGGGGTGAGGGATGGAGTCAGGGAGTGAGGAGGGGGAGTGGTGAGGGGGTGAGGGACAGAGTCTGGGGGTGAGGAGGGATGACGGACAGAGTCGAGGAGTGAGAACAGGAGTGGCGAGGGGTGAGGGATGGAGTCGGGGGAGTGAGGAGGGGTGAGGGACAGAGTTGAGGAGTGAGAACGGGAGTGGCGAGGGGTGAGGGACAGAGTCAGGGAGTGAGGAAGGGTGAGGGATGGTGTTGGGGAGTGAGAAGGGGAGTGATGAGGGGCAAGGGACAGAGTCAGGGAGTGAAGAGGGGTGAGGGATGGAGTCCAGGAGTGAGGAGGGGTAAGGGGCGGAGTCGGGGAGTGAGAAGGGGGAGTGGCGAGAGGTGAGGGACGGAGTCAGTGAATGAGAGGAGTGAGGAGGGGAGTGGTGAGGAGTGAAGGACGGAGTTGGGGAGTGATGGGGGGGGGTGGCGAGAGGTGAGGGACGGAGTTGGGGAGTGAGGAGGGGTGAGGGACAGAGTCGGGGAGTGAGAAGGGGTGAGGGACGGAGTCGGGGAGTGATGTTGGTTGAGGAACGGAGTTGGGGAGTGAGGAGGAGAGTGGCGAGGGGCAAGGGACGAAGTCAGGGAGTGACGAGGGGCGAGGGATGGAGGTCAGGGAGTGGCAAGGGGGTGAGGGACGGAGGCGGGGAGTGGTGAGGGGCGAGGGACAGAGTCAGTGAGCTAGAGGAGTGAGGAGGGGAAGGGTGAGGGGGTGAGGGGATGGAGTCGGGGAGTGAGGAGGGGAGTGGCGAGGGGTGAGGGATGGAGTCGGGGAGTGACGAGGGGTGAGGGACGGAGTCGGGGAGTGGCGAAGGGTGAGGGACGGAGTCGGGGAGTGGTGAGGGGTGAGGGACGGAGTTGGGGAGTGGCAAGGGGCGAGGGACAGAGTCGGGAAGGGAGGAGGTATGAGGGATGAAGTTGGGAAGTGATGAGGGGTGAGGGACAGAGTTGGGGAGTGGCTAGGGGCAAGGGACGGAGTCGGGGGAGAGAGGAGGTATGAGAGACGGAGTCGGGGAGTGAGAGGAATGAGGAGGGGAGTGACGAGAGGTGAGGGATGGAGTTGACGAGTGAGAGGAATGAGGAGGGGAGTGGTGAGGTGTGAGGGACGGAGTCAGGGAGTGGCGAGGGGTGAGGGACAGAGTCGGGGAGTGATGTTGAGTGAGGGATAGAGTTGGGGAGTGAGGAGGGGGAGTGGCGAGTGGCGAGGGATGGAGTCGGGGAGTGGTGAGGGGCGAGGGATGGAGTCGAGATTTGAGGAGGGGAGTGGTGAGGGGTGAGGGACGGAGTCAGGGAGTGATGAGGGATTGAGGGACAGAGTTGGGGTGTGAGAAGGGGGAGTGGCGAGGGGTGAGGGGCGGAGTTGGGGATTGAGAAGTGGTGAGGGACAGAGTCAGGGAGTGAGGAGGGATTGAGGGACGGATTTGGGGAATGACGGGGGTAAGGGGTGGAGGCAGGCTGTGGCGAGGGGTGAGGGGACGGAGTCGGGGAGTGAGGAGGGGAGTGGTGAGGGGTGGAGTTGGGGAGTGGCGAGGGGCGAGAGACGGAGTCATGGAGTGAGGAGGGAAGTGGTGAGGGGTGAGGGGCGGAGGCAGTGACCGAGAGGAATGAGGAGGAGAGTGGCGAGGGGTGAGGGATGGAGTCAGGGAGTGAGGAGGAGAGTGGCGAGGGGTAAGGGATGGAGTTGAGGAGTGAGAACGGGGAGTGGCGAGGGGTGATGGACGGAGTCGGGGGAGTGAGGAGGAGTGAGGGACAGAGTCGAGGAGTGAGAATGGGAGTGGTGAGGGGTGAGGGACGGAGTCGGGGAGTGAGGAGGAGTGAGGGACAGAGTCAAAGAGTGAGAATGGGAGTGGTGAGGGGTGAGGGACGGAGTCGGGGAGTGAGGAAGGGTGAGGGATGGTGTTGGGGAGTGAGAAGGGGAGTGATGAGGGGGCAAGGGACGGAGTCAGGGAGTGAGGAGGGGGTGAGGGACGGAGTCCAGGAGTGAGGAATGGTAAGGGTCGGAGTCGGGGAGTGGCGAGGGGTGAGGGTCGGAGTCAGGGAGTGAGAAGGGGTGAGTGGCGAGAAGTGAGGGACGAAGTCAGGTGAGCGAGAGGAGTGAGGATGGGAGGGGTGATGGGTGAGGGACAGAGTCGGGGAGTGACGAGGGGTTGAAGGACGGAGCCGGGGATTGAGAAGGGGAGTCGTGAGGGGTGGAGTCGGGGGAGTGGTGAGGGGCGAGGGACGGAGTCGGGGAGTGAGGAGGGGAGTGGTGAGGGGTGAGGGACGGAGTCGGGGAGTGACGAGGGATTGAGGGATGGAGTCAGGAAATGAGAAGTGGAGTGGTGAGGGGGTGAGGGACCGAGTTGTGGAGTGGTGAGGGGTGAAGGGTCGGAGACCAGGAGTGAGGAGGGGTGAGGGACGGAGTCGGGGAATGAGGAGGGGAGTGGTGAGGAGTGAGGGACGAAGTCTGGGAGTGAGGAGGGGGTGAGGGACGGAGTCGGGGTGTGAGAAGGGGAGTGGCGAGGGGGGTGAGGGGCAGAGTCGGGGAGTGAGAACAGGAGTGGCGAGGGGTGAGGGGCGGAGTCGGGGAGTGAGGAAGGGTGAGGGACAGAGTTGAGGAGTGAGAACGGGAGTGGCGAGGGGTGAGGGACAGAGTCAGGGAGTGAGGAAGGGTGAGGGATGGTGTTGGGGAGTGAGAAGGGGAGTGATGAGGGGCAAGGGACAGAGTCAGGGAGTGAAGAGGGGTGAGGGATGGAGTCCAGGAGTGAGGAGGGGTAAGGGGCGGAGTCGGGGAGTGAGAAGGGGAGTGGCGAGAGGTGAGGGACGGAGTCAGTGAATGAGAGGAGTGAGGAGGGGAGTGGTGAGGAGTGAAGGACGGAGTTGGGGAGTGATGGGGGGGGTGGCAAGAGGTGAGGGACGGAGTTGGGGAGTGAGGAGGGGTGAGGGACAGAGTCGGGGAGTGAGAAGGGGTGAGGGACGGAGTCGGGGAGTGATGTTGGTTGAGGAACGGAGTTGGGGAGTGAGGAGGAGAGTGGCGAGGGGCAAGGGACGAAGTCAGGGAGTGACGAGGGGTGAGGGACGGAGTCAGGGAGTGGCAAGGGGTGAGGGACGGAGGTGGGGAGTGGTGAGGGGTGAGGGACAGAGTCAGTGAGCTAGAGGAGTGAGGAGGGGAAGGGTGAGGGGCGAGGGACAGAGTCAGTGAGCTAGAGGAGTGAGGAGGGGAAGGGTGAGGGGTGAGGGATGGAGTCAGGGAGTGAGGAGGGGAGTGGCGAGGGGTGAGGGATGGAGTCGGGGAGTGATGAGGGGTGAGGGACGGAGTCGGGGAGTGGCGAAGGGTGAGGGACGGAGTCGGGGAGTGGCGAGGGGTGAGGGACAGAGTTGGGGAGTGGCAAGGGGCGAGGGACAGAGTCGGGAAGTGAGGAGGTATGAGGGATGAAGTTGGGAAGTGATGAGGGGTGAGGGACAGAGTTGGGGAGTGGCTAGGGGCAAGGGATGGAGTCGGGGAGAGAGGAGGTATGAGAGACGGAGTCGGGGAGTGAGAGGAATGAGGAGGGGAGTGACGAGAGCTGAGGGATGGAGTTGACGAGTGAGAGGAATGAGGAGGGGAGTGGTGAGGTGTGAGGGACGGAGTCAGGGAGTGGCGAGGGGTGAGGGAGAGTCGGGGAGTGGCGAGGGGTGAGGGACGGAGTCGGGCAGTGAGAAGGGGAGTGTTGAAGTGTGAGGGGCGGAGTCAGTGACCGAGAGGAATGAGGAGGGGAGTGGTGAGAGGTGAGGGACGGAGACAGGGAGTGAAGAGGGGGGTGACGAGGGGTGAAGGATGGAGTTGGGGAGTGAGAGGAGTGAGGAGGGGAGTGTTGAGGGCCAGAGTTGGGGAGTGATGAGGGGTGAGGAACGGAGTCGGGGAGTGGCGAGGGGTGAGGGACAGAGTCGGGAGTGATGTTGAGTGAGGGATAGAGTTGGGGAGTGAGGAGGGGGAGTGGCGAGTGGCGAGGGATGGAGTCGGGGAGTGGTGAGGGGCGAGGGATGGAGTCGAGATTTGAGGAGGGGAGTGGTGAGGGGTGAGGGACGGAGTCAGGGAGTGATGAGGGATTGAGGGACAGAGTCGGGGTGTGAGAAGGGGAGTGGCGAGGGGTGAGGGGCGGAGTTGGGGATTGAGAAGTGGTGAGGGACAGAGTCGGGGAGTGAGGAGGGGAGAGGGACGGATTTGGGGAATGACGGGGTAAGGGGTGGAGGCAGGCTGTGGCGAGGGGTGAGGGACGGAGTCGGGGAGTGAGGAGGGGAGTGGTGAGGGATGGAGTTGGGGAGTGGCAAGGGGCAAGAGACGGAGTCATGGAGTGAGGAGGGAAGTGGTGAGGGGGTGAGGGGCGGAGGCAGTGACTGAGAGGAATGAGGAGGAGAGTGGGGAGGGGTGAGGGATGGAGTCAGGGAGTGAGGAGGAGAGTGGCGAGGGGTAAGGGATGGAGTTGAGGAGTAAGAACGGGAGTGGCGAGGGGTGAGGGACGGAGTCGGGGAGTGAGGAGGAGTGAGGGACAGAGTCGAGGAGTGAGAATGGGAGCGGTGAGGGGTGAGGGATGGAGTTGGAGAGTGAGGAAGGGTGAGGGATGGTGTTGGGGAGTGAGAAGGGGAGTGACGAGGCGCAAGGGACGGAGTCAGGGAGTGAGGAGGTGTGAGGGACGCAGTCCAGGAGTGAGGAATGGTAAGGGTCAGAGTCGGGGAGTGGCGAAGGGTGAGGGAGGGAGTTGGGGAGTGAAAAGGGGAGTGGTGAGAAGTGAGGGACAGAGTCAGTGAATGAGAGGAGTGAGGAGGGGAGCGGTGAGGAGTGAGGGACAGAGTCGGGGAGTGATGGGGGAGTGGCAAGAGGTGAGGGACGGAGTCAGGGAGTGAGGAGGGGTGAGGGACAGAGTCGGGGAGTGAGAAGGGGGTGAGCGACGGTGTCAGGGAGTGACGTTGGGTGAGGAACAGAGTTGGGGAGTGAGGAGGAGTGTGGTGAGAGGTGAGGGACGAAGTCAGTGAGTGAGAGGAGTGAGGATGGGAGGGGCGATGGGTGAGGGATGGAGTCGGGGATTGAGAAGGGGAGTCGTGAGGGGTGGAGTCGGGGAGTGGCGAGGGGTGAGGGACGGAGTCGGGGAGTGAGGAGGGGAGTGGTGAGGTGTGAGGGGCGGAGTCAGTGAGTGAGAGGAGTGAGGAGGGGAGTGGTGAGGGGTGAGGGACGGAGTCGGGGAGTGACAAGGGATTGAGGGACGGAGTCAGGAAATGAGAAGTGGAGTGATGAGGAGTGAGGGACCGAGTTGGGGAGTGGTGAGGAGTGAGGGTCGGAGTCCAGGAGTGAGGAGGAGTGAGGGATGGAGTCGGGGTATGAGGAGGGGAGTGGCAAGGGGTGAGGGGCGGAGTTGGGGATTGAGAAGTGGTGAGGGACAGAGTCGGGGAGTGAGGAGGGGAGAGGGACGGATTTGGGGAATGACGGGGTAAGGGGTGGAGGCAGTGACCGAGACGAATGAGGAGGAGAGTGGCGAGGAGTGAGGGATGGAGTCAGGGAGTGAGGAGGAGAGTGGCGAGGGGTAAGGGATGGAGTTGAGGAGTGAGAACGGGAGTGGAGAGGGGTGATGGACGGAGTCGGGGAGTGAGGAGGAGTGAGGGACAGAGTCGAGGAGTGAGAATGGGAGTGGTGAGGTGTGAGGGACGGAGTCGGGGAGTGGCGAGGGGTGAGGGAGAGTCGGGGAGTGGCGAGGGGTGAGGGACGGAGTCGGGCAGTGAAAAGGGGAGTGTTGAAGTGTGAGGGGCGGAGTCAGTGACCGAGAGGAATGAGGAGGGGAGTGGTGAGAGGTGAGGGACGGAGACAGGGAGTGAAGAGGGGCTGACGAGGGGTGAAGGATGGAGTTGGGGAGTGAGAGGAGTGAGGAGGTGAGTGTCGAGGGCCAGAGTTGGGGAGTGATGAGGGGTGAGGAACAGAGTCGGGGAGTGGCGAGGGGTGAGGGACAGAGTCGGGGAGTGATGTTGAGTGAGGGATAGAGTTGGGGAGTGAGGAGGGGAGTGGCGAGTGGCGAGGGATGGAGTCGGGGAGTGGTGAGGGGCGAGGGATGGAGTCGAGATTTGAGGAGGGGAGTGGTGAGGGGTGAGGGACGGAGTCAGGGAGTGATGAGGGATTGAGGGACAGAGTCGGGGTGTGAGAAGGGGGGGTGGCGAGGGGTGAGGGGCGGAGTTGGGGATTGAGAAGTGGTGAGGGACAGAGTCGGGGAGTGAGGAGGGGAGAGGGACGGATTTGGGGAATGACGGGGTAAGGGGTGGAGGCAGGCTGTGGCGAGGGGTGAGGGACGGAGTCGGGGAGTGAGGAGGGGAGTGGTGAGGGATGGAGTTGGGGAGTGGCAAGGGGCAAGAGATGGAGTCATGGAGTGAGGAGGGAAGTGGTGAGGGGTGAGGGGCGGAGGCAGTGACCGAGAGGAATGAGGAGGAGAGTGGCGAGGGGTGAGGGATGGAGTCAGGGAGTGAGGAGGAGAGTGGCGAGGGGTAAGGGATGGAGTTGAGGAGTAAGAACGGGAGTGGCGAGGGGTGAGGGACGGAGTCGGGGAGTGAGGAGGAGTGAGGGACAGAGTCGAGGAGTGAGAATGGGAGTGGTGAGGGGTGAGGGACGGAGTTGGAGAGTGAGGAAGGGTGAGGGATGGTGTTGGGGAGTGAGAAGGGGAGTGACGAGGGGCAAGGGACGGAGTCAGGGAGTGAGGAGGTGTGAGGGACGCAGTCCAGGAGTGAGGAATGGTAAGGGTCAGAGTCGGGGAGTGGTGAGGGGTGAGGGACGGAGTTGGGGAGTGAAAAGGGGAGTGGCGAGAAGTGAGGGACAGAATCAGTGAATGAGAGGAGTGAGGAGGGGAGCGGTGAGGAGTGAGGGACAGAGTCGGGGAGTGATGGGGGAGTGGCAAGAGGTGAGGGACGGAGTCAGGGAGTGAGGAGGGGTGAGGGACAGAGTCGGGGAGTGAGAAGGGGTGAGGGACGGTGTCAGGGAGTGACGTTGGGTGAGGAACAGAGTTGGGGAGTGAGGAGGAGTGTGGCGAGAGGTGAGGGATGAAGTCAGTGAGCGAGAGGAGTGAGGATGGGAGGGGCGATGGGTGAGGGATGGAGTCGGGGATTGAGAAGGGGAGTCGTGAGGGGTGGAGTCGGGGAGTGGCGAGGGGTGAGGGACGGAGTCGGGGAGTGAGGAGGGGAGTGGTGAGGTGTGAGGGGCGGAGTCAGTGAGTGAGAGGAGTGAGGAGGGGAGTGGTGAGGTGTGAGGGGCGGAGTCAGTGAGTGAGAGGAGTGAAGAGGGGAGTGGTGAGGGGGTGAGGGACGGAGTCGGGGAGTGACAAGGGATTGAGGGACGGAGTCAGGAAATGAGAAGTGGAGTGATGAGGAGTGAGGGACCGAGTTGGGGAGTGGTGAGGAGTGAGGGTCGGAGTCCAGGAGTGAGGAGGGGTGAGGGATGGAGTCGGGGTATGAGGAGGGGAGTGGTGAGGGGTGAGGGGCGGAGTTGGGGATTGAGAAGTGGTGAGGGACAGAGTCAGGGAGTGAGGAGGGGAGAGGGACGGATTTGGGGAATGACGGGGTAAGGGGTGGAGGCAGTGACCGAGAGGAATGAGGAGGAGAGTGGTGAGGGGTGAGGGATGGAGTCAGGGAGTGAGGAGGAGAGTGGCGAGGGGTAAGGGATGGAGTTGAGGAGTGAGAAAGGGAGTGGTGAGGGGTGAGGGACGGAGTCGGGGAGTGAGGAGGAGTGAGGGACAGAGTTGAGGAGTGAGAATGGGAGTGGTGAGGGGTGAGGGACGGAGTCGGGGAGTGAGGAAGGGTGAGGGATGGTGTTGGGGAGTGAGAAGGGGAGTGACGAGGGGGAAGGGACGGAGTCAGGGAGTGAGGAGGGGTGAGGGACAGAGTCCAGGAGTGAGGAATGGTAAGGTTCGGAGTCGGGGAGTGGCGAGGCATGAGGGACGGAGTTGGGGAGTGAAAAGGGGAGTGGCAAGAAGTGAGGGACGGAGTCAGTGAATGAGAGGAGTGAGGAGGGGAGCAGTGAGGAGTAAGGGACGGAGTCGGGGAGTGAGGAGGGGTGAGGGACAGAGTCGGGGAGTGAGAAGGGGTGAGGGATGGTGTCAGGGAGTGACGTTGAGTGAGGAACGGAGTTGGGGAGTGAGGAGGAGAGTGGCAAGAGGTGAGGGACGAAGTCAGTGAGCGAGAGGAGTGAGGATGGGAGGGGTGAAGGGTGAGGGACGGAGTCAGGGAGTGACGAGGGGTTGAAGGATGGAGTCGGGGATTGAGAAGGGGAGTCGTGAGGGGTGGAGTCGGGGAGAGGTGAGGGGCGAGGGATGGAGTCGGGGAGTGAGGAGGGGAGTGGTGAGGTGTGAGGGGCGGAGTCAGTGAGTGAGAGGAGTGAGGAGGGGAGTGGTGAGGGGTGAGGGATGGAGTCAGGGAGTGACGAGGGATTGAGGGACAGAGTCAGGAAATGAGAAGTGGAGTGGTGAGGGGTGAGGGACCGAGTTGGGGAGTGGTGAGGGGTGAGGGTCGGAGTCCAGGAGTGAGGAGGGGTGAGGGACGGAGTCAGGGAATGAGGAGGGGAGTGGTGAGGGGTGAGGGACGAAGTCTGGGAGTGAGGAGGGTTGAGGGATGGAGTCGGGGAGTGAGGAGGGGTGAGGGATGGAGTTGGGGAGGGAGGAGTGGAGTGGTGAGGGGTGAGGGATGGAGTCAGTGAGTGAGTCGGGGAGTGAGGAGGGGAGTGGTGAGGGGCGAGGGGCTGGGAATGGAATCGGTGAGTGAGGACGGGCAAGGGGTTGGAGCAGAGTCAGTGAGTGAGTTGGGGAGTGAGGAGGGGAGTGGTGAGGGGCAAGGGGTGAGAGTTGGAGTCGGTGAGTGGTGAGGGGCGAGGGGCGAGGGGGGTGAGGGGCTGGAGATGGAGTAGGTGAGTGGCGAGGGACGAGGGGTCGAGGGCCTGGGGATGGAGTCTGGGAGTGAGTCGGGGAGTGAGGAGGGGTGAGGGATGGAGTCGAGGAGTGAGGAGGGGTGAGGGGTGAGGGATGGTGTCAGGGAGTGAGGAGGGGTGAGGGCCTGGGGATGGAGTCGGGGAGTGAGGAGGGGCGAGGGCCTGGGGTTGGAGTTGGGGAGTGAGGAGGGGCGAGGGGTGAAGGATGGAGTCGGGGAGTGAGGAGGGGTGAGGGGTGAGGGATGGAGTCAGGAAGGGAGGAGGGGCGAGGGCCTGGGGATAGAGTCGGGGAGTGAGGAGGGGCAAGGGCCTGGGGTTGGAGTTGGGGAGTGAGGAGGGGTGAGGGATGGAGTCAGTGAGTGAGGTGGGGCGAGGGCTGAGGGATGGCGTTGGGGAGTGAGGAGGGGTGAGAGCCAAGCGATGGAGTCGGGGAGTGAGGAGGCATGAGGGATGGAGTTGGGGAGGGAGGAGGGGCAAGGACCTGGGGATGGAGTCAGGGAGTGAGGATGGGCGAGGGTCTGGGCATGGGGTTTGGGAGTGAGGAGGGGCGAGGGCCGAGTGATGGAGTCGGGGAGTGAGTCGGGAAGTGAGTCGGGGAGTGAGGAAGGGCGAGGGGTGAGGGATGGAGTCGGGGAGGGAGTTGGGGAGTGAGGAGGGGTGAGGACCTGGGGATGGAGTCGGGGAGTGAGGAGCGGCGAGGGCCTGGTGATGGTGTCGGGGAGAGAGGAGGGGCGAGGGCCGAGAGATGGAGTCGGGGAGTGAGTCAGGGAGTGAGGAGGGGTGAGGGCCGAGGGATGGAGTCGGGGAGTGAGGAGGGGCGAGGGGCGAGGGATGGAGTCGGGGAGTGAGGAGGGGCGAGTGTCTGGGGAAGGAGTTGGGAATGAGGAGGGGCAAGGGTCTGCGGATGGAGTCGGGGAGGGAGTCGGGGAGTGAGGAGGGGTGAGGGCTGAGGGATGGAGTCGGGGAGTGAGGAGGGGTGAGGGCCGAGGGATGGAGTCGGGGAGTGAGGAGGGGCGAGGGGTGAGGGATGGAGTCGGGGAGTGATGAGGGATTGAGGGACAGAGTCGGGGTGTGAGAAGGGGAGTGGCGAGGGGTGAGGGGCGGAGTTGGGGATTGAGAAGTGGTGAGGGACAGAGTCGGGGAGTGAGGAGGGGAGAGGGACGGATTTGGGGAATGACGGGGTAAGGGGTGGAGGCAGGCTGTGGCGAGGGGTGAGGGACGGAGTCGGGGAGTGAGGAGGGGAGTGGTGAGGGATGGAGTTGGGGAGTGGCGAGGGGCAAGAGATGGAGTCATGGAGTGAGGAGGGAAGTGGTGAGGGGTGAGGGGCGGAGGCAGTGACCGAGAGGAATGAGGAGGAGAGTGGCGAGGGGTGAGGGATGGAGTCAGGGAGTGAGGAGGAGAGTGGCGAGGGGTAAGGGATGGAGTTGAGGAGTAAGAACGGGAGTGGCGAGGGGTGAGGGACGGAGTCGGGGAGTGAGGAGGAGTGAGGGACAGAGTCGAGGAGTGAGAATGGGAGTGGTGAGGGGTGAGGGACGGAGTTGGAGAGTGAGGAAGGGTGAGGGATGGTGTTGGGGAGTGAGAAGGGGAGTGACGAGGGGCAAGGGACGGAGTCAGGGAGTGAGGAGGTGTGAGGGACGCAGTCCAGGAGTGAGGAATGGTAAGGGTCAGAGTCGGGGAGTGGTGAGGGGTGAGGGACGGAGTTGGGGAGTGAAAAGGGGAGTGGCGAGAAGTGAGGGACAGAATCAGTGAATGAGAGGAGTGAGGAGGGGAGCGGTGAGGAGTGAGGGACAGAGTCGGGGAGTGATGGGGGAGTGGCAAGAGGTGAGGGACGGAGTCAGGGAGTGAGGAGGGGTGAGGGACAGAGTCGGGGAGTGAGAAGGGGTGAGGGACGGTGTCAGGGAGTGACGTTGGGTGAGGAACAGAGTTGGGGAGTGAGGAGGAGTGTGGCGAGAGGTGAGGGATGAAGTCAGTGAGCGAGAGGAGTGAGGATGGGAGGGGCGATGGGTGAGGGATGGAGTCGGGGATTGAGAAGGGGAGTCGTGAGGGGTGGAGTCGGGGAGTGGCGAGGGGTGAGGGACGGAGTCGGGGAGTGAGGAGGGGAGTGGTGAGGTGTGAGGGGCGGAGTCAGTGAGTGAGAGGAGTGAGGAGGGGAGTGGTGAGGTGTGAGGGGCGGAGTCAGTGAGTGAGAGGAGTGAAGAGGGGAGTGGTGAGGGGTGAGGGACGGAGTCGGGGAGTGACAAGGGATTGAGGGACGGAGTCAGGAAATGAGAAGTGGAGTGATGAGGAGTGAGGGACCGAGTTGGGGAGTGGTGAGGAGTGAGGGTCGGAGTCCAGGAGTGAGGAGGGGTGAGGGATGGAGTCGGGGTATGAGGAGGGGAGTGGTGAGGGGTGAGGGGCGGAGTTGGGGATTGAGAAGTGGTGAGGGACAGAGTCAGGGAGTGAGGAGGGGAGAGGGACGGATTTGGGGAATGACGGGGTAAGGGGTGGAGGCAGTGACCGAGAGGAATGAGGAGGAGAGTGGTGAGGGGTGAGGGATGGAGTCAGGGAGTGAGGAGGAGAGTGGCGAGGGGTAAGGGATGGAGTTGAGGAGTGAGAAAGGGAGTGGTGAGGGGTGAGGGACGGAGTCGGGGAGTGAGGAGGAGTGAGGGACAGAGTTGAGGAGTGAGAATGGGAGTGGTGAGGGGTGAGGGACGGAGTCGGGGAGTGAGGAAGGGTGAGGGATGGTGTTGGGGAGTGAGAAGGGGAGTGACGAGGGGCAAGGGACGGAGTCAGGGAGTGAGGAGGGGTGAGGGACAGAGTCCAGGAGTGAGGAATGGTAAGGTTCGGAGTCGGGGAGTGGCGAGGCATGAGGGACGGAGTTGGGGAGTGAAAAGGGGAGTGGCAAGAAGTGAGGGACGGAGTCAGTGAATGAGAGGAGTGAGGAGGGGAGCAGTGAGGAGTAAGGGACGGAGTCGGGGAGTGAGGAGGGGTGAGGGACAGAGTCGGGGAGTGAGAAGGGGTGAGGGATGGTGTCAGGGAGTGACGTTGAGTGAGGAACGGAGTTGGGGAGTGAGGAGGAGAGTGGCAAGAGGTGAGGGACGAAGTCAGTGAGCGAGAGGAGTGAGGATGGGAGGGGTGAAGGGTGAGGGACGGAGTCAGGGAGTGACGAGGGGTTGAAGGATGGAGTCGGGGATTGAGAAGGGGAGTCGTGAGGGGTGGAGTCGGGGAGAGGTGAGGGGCGAGGGATGGAGTCGGGGAGTGAGGAGGGGAGTGGTGAGGTGTGAGGGGCGGAGTCAGTGAGTGAGAGGAGTGAGGAGGGGAGTGGTGAGGGGTGAGGGATGGAGTCAGGGAGTGACGAGGGATTGAGGGACAGAGTCAGGAAATGAGAAGTGGAGTGGTGAGGGGTGAGGGACCGAGTTGGGGAGTGGTGAGGGGTGAGGGTCGGAGTCCAGGAGTGAGGAGGGGTGAGGGACGGAGTCAGGGAATGAGGAGGGGAGTGGTGAGGGGTGAGGGACGAAGTCTGGGAGTGAGGAGGGTTGAGGGATGGAGTCGGGGAGTGAGGAGGGGTGAGGGATGGAGTTGGGGAGGGAGGAGTGGAGTGGTGAGGGGTGAGGGATGGAGTCAGTGAGTGAGTCGGGGAGTGAGGAGGGGAGTGGTGAGGGGCGAGGGGCTGGGAATGGAATCGGTGAGTGAGGAGGGGCAAGGGGTTGGAGCAGAGTCAGTGAGTGAGTTGGGGAGTGAGGAGGGGAGTGGTGAGGGGCAAGGGGTGAGAGTTGGAGTCGGTGAGTGGTGAGGGGTGAGGGGCGAGGGGGGTGAGGGGCTGGAGATGGAGTAGGTGAGTGGCGAGGGACGAGGGGTCGAGGGCCTGGGGATGGAGTCTGGGAGTGAGTCGGGGAGTGAGGAGGGGTGAGGGATGGAGTCGAGGAGTGAGGAGGGGTGAGGGGTGAGGGATGGTGTCAGGGAGTGAGGAGGGGTGAGGGCCTGGGGATGGAGTCGGGGAGTGAGGAGGGGCGAGGGCCTGGGGTTGGAGTTGGGGAGTGAGGAGGGGCGAGGGGTGAAGGATGGAGTCGGGGAGTGAGGAGGGGGTGAGGGGTGAGGGATGGAGTCAGGAAGGGAGGAGGGGCGAGGGCCTGGGGATAGAGTCGGGGAGTGAGGAGGGGCAAGGGCCTGGGGTTGGAGTTGGGGAGTGAGGAGGGGTGAGGGATGGAGTCAGTGAGTGAGGAGGGGCGAGGGCTGAGGGATGGCGTTGGGGAGTGAGGAGGGGTGAGAGCCAAGCGATGGAGTCGGGGGAGTGAGGAGGCATGAGGGATGGAGTTGGGGAGGGAGGAGGGGCAAGGACCTGGGGATGGAGTCAGGGAGTGAGGATGGGCGAGGGTCTGGGCATGGGGTTTGGGAGTGAGGAGGGGCGAGGGCCGAGTGATGGAGTCGGGGAGTGAGTCGGGAAGTGAGTCGGGGAGTGAGGAAGGGCGAGGGGTGAGGGATGGAGTCGGGGAGGGAGTCGGGGAGTGAGGAGGGGTGAGGGCCGAGGGATGGAGTCGGGGAGTGAGGAGGGGCGAGGGGCGAGGGATGGAGTCGGGGAGTGAGGAGGGGCGAGTGTCTGGGGATAGAGTTGGGAATGAGGAGGGGCAAGGGTCTGCGGATGGAGTCGGGGAGGGAGTCGGGGAGTGAGGAGGGGTGAGGGCTGAGGGATGGAGTCGGGGAGTGAGGAGGGGTGAGGGCCGAGGGATGGAGTCGGGGAGTGAGGAGGGGCGAGGGGTGAGGGATGGAGTCGGGGAGTGAGGAGGGGCGAGGGTCTGGGGATGGAGTTGGAGAGTGAGGAGGGGCAAGGGTCTGCGGATGGAGTCGGGGAGTGAGTCGGGGAGTGAGGAGGGGTGAGGTTCTTGGGATGGAGTCGGGGAGTGTGTCAGGGAGTGGTGAGGGGTGAGTGTCTGGGGATGGAGTCGGGGAGTGAGGAGGGGTGAGGGTCTGGGGATGGAGTCGGGGAGTGAGTCGGGGAGTGGTGAGGGGCGAGGGGCAAGGGATGAAGTCGGGGAGTGAGTCGGGGAGTGGTGAGGGGCGAGGGATGGAGTCGGGGAGTGAGTTGGGGATGGAGTCGGGGAGTGAGGAGGGGCAAGGGACAGAATCGGGGAGTGAGGAGGGGTGAGGACCAAGGGATGGAGTCGGGGAGTGAGGCGGGGAGTGAGGAGGGGCGAGGGCTGAGGGATGGAGTCGGGGAGTGAGGACGGGCAAGGTCCAAGTGATGGAGTCGGGGAGTGAGGAGGGGTGAGGGTCTGGGGATGGAGTCAGGGAGTGAGGAGGGGAGTGAGGAGGGGCGACGATTGAGGGATGGAGTCTGGGAGTGAGGAGGGGAGTGAGGAGGGGTGAGGGTCTGGGAATGGAGTTGGGGAGTGAGGAGGGGCGAGGGTTGAGGGTCTGGGGATAGAGTCGGGGAGTAAGGAGGGGCGAGGGCCTGGGGATGGAGTCGGGGAGTGAGGAGGGGCAAGGGGCGAGGGTCTGGGGATGGTGTCGGGGAGTGAGGAGGGGAGTGAGGAGGGACGAGGGCCTGGGGATGGTGTCGGGGAGTGAGGAGGGGCAAAGGGCGAGGGCCTGGGGTTGGAGTAGGGGAGTGAGGAGTGGCGAGGTGCGAGGGATGGAGTCGGGGAGTGAGGAGGAGTGAGGGACAGAGTCGAGGAGTGAGAATGGGAGTGGTGAGGGGTGAGGGACGGAGTCGGGGAGTGAGGAAGGGTGAGGGATGGTGTTGGGTAGTGAGAAGGGGAGTGACGAGGGGCAAGGGACGGAGTCAGGGAGTGAGGAGGGGTGAGGGACAGAGTCCAGGAGTGAGGAATGGTAAGGTTCGGAGTCGGGGAGTGGCGAGGCATGAGGGACGGAGTTGGGGAGTGAAAAGGGGAGTGGCAAGAAGTGAGGGACGGAGTCAGTGAATGAGAGGAGTGAGGAGGGGAGCAGTGAGGAGTGAGGGACGGAGTCGTGGAGTGATGGGGGAATGGCAAGAGTGAGGGACGGAGTCGGGGAGTGAGGAGGGGTGAGGGACAGAGTCGGGGAGTGAGAAGGGGTGAGGGATGGTGTCAGGGAGTGACGTTGAGTGAGGAACGGAGTTGGGGAGTGAGGAGGAGAGTGGCAAGAGGTGAGGGACGAAGTCAGTGAGCGAGAGGAGTGAGGATGGGAGGGGTGAAGGGTGAGGGACGGAGTCAGGGAGTGACGAGGGGTTGAAGGATGGAGTCGGGGATTGAGAAGGGGAGTCGTGAGGGGTGGAGTCGGGGAGAGGTGAGGGGCGAGGGATGGAGTCGGGGAGTGAGGAGGGGAGTGGTGAGGTGTGAGGGGCGGAGTCAGTGGGTGAGAGGAGTGAGGAGGGGAGTGGTGAGGGGTGAGGGATGGAGTCAGGGAGTGACGAGGGATTGAGGGACAGAGTCAGGAAATGAGAAGTGGAGTGGTGAGGGGTGAGGGACCGAGTTGGGGAGTGGTGAGGGGTGAGGGTCGGAGTCCAGGAGTGAGGAGGGGTGAGGGACGGAGTCAGGGAATGAGGAGGGGAGTGGTGAGGGGTGAGGGACGAAGTCTGGGAGTGAGGAGGGTTGAGGGATGGAGTCGGGGAGTGAGGAGGGGTGAGGGATGGAGTTGGGGAGGGAGGAGTGGAGTGGTGAGGGGTGAGGGATGGAGTCAGTGAGTGAGTCGGGGAGTGAGGAGGGGAGTGGTGAGGGGCGAGGGGCTGGGAATGGAATCGGTGAGTGAGGACGGGCAAGGGGTTGGAGCAGAGTCAGTGAGTGAGTTGGGGAGTGAGGAGGGGAGTGGTGAGGGGCAAGGGGTGAGAGTTGGAGTCGGTGAGTGGTGAGGGGCGAGGGGCGAGGGGGGTGAGGGGCTGGAGATGGAGTAGGTGAGTGGCGAGGGACGAGGGGTCGAGGGCCTGGGGATGGAGTCTGGGAGTGAGTCGGGGAGTGAGGAGGGGTGAGGGATGGAGTCGAGGAGTGAGGAGGGGTGAGGGGTGAGGGATGGTGTCAGGGAGTGAGGAGGGGTGAGGGCCTGGGGATGGAGTCGGGGAGTGAGGAGGGGCGAGGGCCTGGGGTTGGAGTTGGGGAGTGAGGAGGGGCGAGGGGTGAAGGATGGAGTCGGGGAGTGAGGAGGGGTGAGGGGTGAGGGATGGAGTCAGGAAGGGAGGAGGGGCGAGGGCCTGGGGATAGAGTCGGGGAGTGAGGAGGGGCAAGGGCCTGGGGTTGGAGTTGGGGAGTGAGGAGGGGTGAGGGATGGAGTCAGTGAGTGAGGTGGGGCGAGGGCTGAGGGATGGCGTTGGGGAGTGAGGAGGGGTGAGAGCCAAGCGATGGAGTCGGGGAGTGAGGAGGCATGAGGGATGGAGTTGGGGAGGGAGGAGGGGCAAGGACCTGGGGATGGAGTCAGGGAGTGAGGATGGGCGAGGGTCTGGGCATGGGGTTTGGGAGTGAGGAGGGGCGAGGGCCGAGTGATGGAGTCGGGGAGTGAGTCGGGAAGTGAGTCGGGGAGTGAGGAAGGGCGAGGGGTGAGGGATGGAGTCGGGGAGGGAGTTGGGGAGTGAGGAGGGGTGAGGACCTGGGGATGGAGTCGGGGAGTGAGGAGCGGCGAGGGCCTGGTGATGGTGTCGGGGAGAGAGGAGGGGCGAGGGCCGAGAGATGGAGTCGGGGAGTGAGTCAGGGAGTGAGGAGGGGTGAGGGCCGAGGGATGGAGTCGGGGAGTGAGGAGGGGCGAGGGGCGAGGGATGGAGTCGGGGAGTGAGGAGGGGCGAGTGTCTGGGGAAGGAGTTGGGAATGAGGAGGGGCAAGGGTCTGCGGATGGAGTCGGGGAGGGAGTCGGGGAGTGAGGAGGGGTGAGGGCTGAGGGATGGAGTCGGGGAGTGAGGAGGGGTGAGGGCCGAGGGATGGAGTCGGGGAGTGAGGAGGGGCGAGGGGTGAGGGATGGAGTCGGGGAGTGATGAGGGATTGAGGGACAGAGTCGGGGTGTGAGAAGGGGGAGTGGCGAGGGGTGAGGGGCGGAGTTGGGGATTGAGAAGTGGTGAGGGACAGAGTCGGGGAGTGAGGAGGGGAGAGGGACGGATTTGGGGAATGACGGGGTAAGGGGTGGAGGCAGGCTGTGGCGAGGGGTGAGGGACGGAGTCGGGGAGTGAGGAGGGGAGTGGTGAGGGATGGAGTTGGGGAGTGGCGAGGGGCAAGAGATGGAGTCATGGAGTGAGGAGGGAAGTGGTGAGGGGTGAGGGGCGGAGGCAGTGACCGAGAGGAATGAGGAGGAGAGTGGCGAGGGGTGAGGGATGGAGTCAGGGAGTGAGGAGGAGAGTGGCGAGGGGTAAGGGATGGAGTTGAGGAGTAAGAACGGGGAGTGGCGAGGGGTGAGGGACGGAGTCGGGGAGTGAGGAGGAGTGAGGGACAGAGTCGAGGAGTGAGAATGGGAGTGGTGAGGGGTGAGGGACGGAGTTGGAGAGTGAGGAAGGGTGAGGGATGGTGTTGGGGAGTGAGAAGGGGAGTGACGAGGGGCAAGGGACGGAGTCAGGGAGTGAGGAGGTGTGAGGGACGCAGTCCAGGAGTGAGGAATGGTAAGGGTCAGAGTCGGGGAGTGGTGAGGGGTGAGGGACGGAGTTGGGGAGTGAAAAGGGGAGTGGCGAGAAGTGAGGGACAGAATCAGTGAATGAGAGGAGTGAGGAGGGGAGCGGTGAGGAGTGAGGGACAGAGTCGGGGAGTGATGGGGGAGTGGCAAGAGGTGAGGGACGGAGTCAGGGAGTGAGGAGGGGTGAGGGACAGAGTCGGGGAGTGAGAAGGGGTGAGGGACGGTGTCAGGGAGTGACGTTGGGTGAGGAACAGAGTTGGGGAGTGAGGAGGAGTGTGGCGAGAGGTGAGGGATGAAGTCAGTGAGCGAGAGGAGTGAGGATGGGAGGGGCGATGGGTGAGGGATGGAGTCGGGGATTGAGAAGGGGAGTCGTGAGGGGTGGAGTCGGGGAGTGGCGAGGGGTGAGGGACGGAGTCGGGGAGTGAGGAGGGGAGTGGTGAGGTGTGAGGGGCGGAGTCAGTGAGTGAGAGGAGTGAGGAGGGGAGTGGTGAGGTGTGAGGGGCGGAGTCAGTGAGTGAGAGGAGTGAAGAGGGGAGTGGTGAGGGGTGAGGGACGGAGTCGGGGAGTGACAAGGGATTGAGGGACGGAGTCAGGAAATGAGAAGTGGAGTGATGAGGAGTGAGGGACCGAGTTGGGGAGTGGTGAGGAGTGAGGGTCGGAGTCCAGGAGTGAGGAGGGGTGAGGGATGGAGTCGGGGTATGAGGAGGGGAGTGGTGAGGGGTGAGGGGCGGAGTTGGGGATTGAGAAGTGGTGAGGGACAGAGTCAGGGAGTGAGGAGGGGAGAGGGACGGATTTGGGGAATGACGGGGTAAGGGGTGGAGGCAGTGACCGAGAGGAATGAGGAGGAGAGTGGTGAGGGGTGAGGGATGGAGTCAGGGAGTGAGGAGGAGAGTGGCGAGGGGTAAGGGATGGAGTTGAGGAGTGAGAAAGGGAGTGGTGAGGGGTGAGGGACGGAGTCGGGGAGTGAGGAGGAGTGAGGGACAGAGTTGAGGAGTGAGAATGGGAGTGGTGCGGGGTGAGGGACGGAGTCGGGGAGTGAGGAAGGGTGAGGGATGGTGTTGGGGAGTGAGAAGGGGAGTGACGAGGGGCAAGGGACGGAGTCAGGGAGTGAGGAGGGGTGAGGGACAGAGTCCAGGAGTGAGGAATGGTAAGGTTCGGAGTCGGGGAGTGGCGAGGCATGAGGGACGGAGTTGGGGAGTGAAAAGGGGAGTGGCAAGAAGTGAGGGACGGAGTCAGTGAATGAGAGGAGTGAGGAGGGGAGCAGTGAGGAGTAAGGGACGGAGTCGGGGAGTGAGGAGGGGTGAGGGACAGAGTCGGGGAGTGAGAAGGGGTGAGGGATGGTGTCAGGGAGTGACGTTGAGTGAGGAACGGAGTTGGGGAGTGAGGAGGAGAGTGGCAAGAGGTGAGGGACGAAGTCAGTGAGCGAGAGGAGTGAGGATGGGAGGGGTGAAGGGTGAGGGACGGAGTCAGGGAGTGACGAGGGGTTGAAGGATGGAGTCGGGGATTGAGAAGGGGAGTCGTGAGGGGTGGAGTCGGGGAGAGGTGAGGGGCGAGGGATGGAGTCGGGGAGTGAGGAGGGGAGTGGTGAGGTGTGAGGGGCGGAGTCAGTGAGTGAGAGGAGTGAGGAGGGGAGTGGTGAGGGGTGAGGGATGGAGTCAGGGAGTGACGAGGGATTGAGGGACAGAGTCAGGAAATGAGAAGTGGAGTGGTGAGGGGTGAGGGACCGAGTTGGGGAGTGGTGAGGGGTGAGGGTCGGAGTCCAGGAGTGAGGAGGGGTGAGGGACGGAGTCAGGGAATGAGGAGGGGAGTGGTGAGGGGTGAGGGACGAAGTCTGGGAGTGAGGAGGGTTGAGGGATGGAGTCGGGGAGTGAGGAGGGGTGAGGGATGGAGTTGGGGAGGGAGGAGTGGAGTGGTGAGGGGTGAGGGATGGAGTCAGTGAGTGAGTCGGGGAGTGAGGAGGGGAGTGGTGAGGGGCGAGGGGCTGGGAATGGAATCGGTGAGTGAGGAGGGGCAAGGGGTTGGAGCAGAGTCAGTGAGTGAGTTGGGGAGTGAGGAGGGGAGTGGTGAGGGGCAAGGGGTGAGAGTTGGAGTCGGTGAGTGGTGAGGGGTGAGGGGCGAGGGGGGTGAGGGGCTGGAGATGGAGTAGGTGAGTGGCGAGGGACGAGGGGTCGAGGGCCTGGGGATGGAGTCTGGGAGTGAGTCGGGGAGTGAGGAGGGGTGAGGGATGGAGTCGAGGAGTGAGGAGGGGTGAGGGGTGAGGGATGGTGTCAGGGAGTGAGGAGGGGTGAGGGCCTGGGGATGGAGTCGGGGAGTGAGGAGGGGCGAGGGCCTGGGGTTGGAGTTGGGGAGTGAGGAGGGGCGAGGGGTGAAGGATGGAGTCGGGGAGTGAGGAGGGGTGAGGGGTGAGGGATGGAGTCAGGAAGGGAGGAGGGGCGAGGGCCTGGGGATAGAGTCGGGGAGTGAGGAGGGGCAAGGGCCTGGGGTTGGAGTTGGGGAGTGAGGAGGGGTGAGGGATGGAGTCAGTGAGTGAGGAGGGGCGAGGGCTGAGGGATGGCGTTGGGGAGTGAGGAGGGGTGAGAGCCAAGCGATGGAGTCGGGGAGTGAGGAGGCATGAGGGATGGAGTTGGGGAGGGAGGAGGGGCAAGGACCTGGGGATGGAGTCAGGGAGTGAGGATGGGCGAGGGTCTGGGCATGGGGTTTGGGAGTGAGGAGGGGCGAGGGCCGAGTGATGGAGTCGGGGAGTGAGTCGGGAAGTGAGTCGGGGAGTGAGGAAGGGCGAGGGGTGAGGGATGGAGTCGGGGAGGGAGTCGGGGAGTGAGGAGGGGTGAGGGCCGAGGGATGGAGTCGGGGAGTGAGGAGGGGCGAGGGGCGAGGGATGGAGTCGGGGAGTGAGGAGGGGCGAGTGTCTGGGGATAGAGTTGGGAATGAGGAGGGGCAAGGGTCTGCGGATGGAGTCGGGGAGGGAGTCGGGGAGTGAGGAGGGGTGAGGGCTGAGGGATGGAGTCGGGGAGTGAGGAGGGGTGAGGGCCGAGGGATGGAGTCGGGGAGTGAGGAGGGGCGAGGGGTGAGGGATGGAGTCGGGGAGTGAGGAGGGGCGAGGGTCTGGGGATGGAGTTGGAGAGTGAGGAGGGGCAAGGGTCTGCGGATGGAGTCGGGGAGTGAGTCGGGGAGTGAGGAGGGGTGAGGTTCTTGGGATGGAGTCGGGGAGTGTGTCAGGGAGTGGTGAGGGGTGAGTGTCTGGGGATGGAGTCGGGGAGTGAGGAGGGGTGAGGGTCTGGGGATGGAGTCGGGGAGTGAGTCGGGGAGTGGTGAGGGGCGAGGGGCAAGGGATGAAGTCGGGGAGTGAGTCGGGGAGTGGTGAGGGGCGAGGGATGGAGTCGGGGAGTGAGTTGGGGATGGAGTCGGGGAGTGAGGAGGGGCAAGGGACAGAATCGGGGAGTGAGGAGGGGTGAGGACCAAGGGATGGAGTCGGGGAGTGAGGCGGGGAGTGAGGAGGGGCGAGGGCTGAGGGATGGAGTCGGGGAGTGAGGACGGGCAAGGTCCAAGTGATGGAGTCGGGGAGTGAGGAGGGGTGAGGGTCTGGGGATGGAGTCAGGGAGTGAGGAGGGGAGTGAGGAGGGGCGACGATTGAGGGATGGAGTCTGGGCGTGAGGAGGGGAGTGAGGAGGGGTGAGGGTCTGGGAATGGAGTTGGGGAGTGAGGCGGGGCGAGGGTTGAGGGTCTGGGGATAGAGTCGGGGAGTAAGGAGGGGCGAGGGCCTGGGGATGGAGTCGGGGAGTGAGGAGGGGCAAGGGGCGAGGGTCTGGGGATGGTGTCGGGGAGTGAGGAGGGGAGTGAGGAGGGACGAGGGCCTGGGGATGGTGTCGGGGAGTGAGGAGGGGCAAAGGGCGAGGGCCTGGGGTTGGAGTAGGGGAGTGAGGAGTGGCGAGGTGCGAGGGATGGAGTCGGGGAGTGAGGAGGCGTGAGGGACAGAGTCGAGGAGTGAGACTGGGAGTGGTGAGGGGTGAGGGACGGAGTCGGGGAGTGAGGACGGGTGAGGGATGGTGTTGGGTAGTGAGAAGGGGAGTGACGAGGGGCAAGGGACGGAGTCAGGGAGTGAGGAGGGGTGAGGGACAGAGTCCAGGAGTGAGGAATGGTAAGGTTCGGAGTCGGGGAGTGGCGAGGCATGAGGGACGGAGTTGGGGAGTGAAAAGGGGAGTGGCAAGAAGTGAGGGACGGAGTCAGTGAATGAGAGGAGTGAGGAGGGGAGCAGTGAGGAGTGAGGGACGGAGTCGTGGAGTGATGGGGGAATGGCAAGAGTGAGGGACGGAGTCGGGGAGTGAGGAGGGGTGAGGGACAGAGTCGGGGAGTGAGAAGGGGTGAGGGATGGTGTCAGGGAGTGACGTTGAGTGAGGAACGGAGTTGGGGAGTGAGGAGGAGAGTGGCAAGAGGTGAGGGACGAAGTCAGTGAGCGAGAGGAGTGAGGATGGGAGGGGGTGAAGGGTGAGGGACGGAGTCAGGGAGTGACGAGGGGTTGAAGGATGGAGTCGGGGATTGAGAAGGGGAGTCGTGAGGGGTGGAGTCGGGGAGAGGTGAGGGGCGAGGGATGGAGTCGGGGAGTGAGGAGGGGAGTGGTGAGGTGTGAGGGGGCGAGTCAGTGGGTGAGAGGAGTGAGGAGGGGAGTGGTGAGGGGTGAGGGATGGAGTCAGGGAGTGACGAGGGATTGAGGGACAGAGTCAGGAAATGAGAAGTGGAGTGGTGAGGGGTGAGGGACCGAGTTGGGGGAGTGGTGAGGGGTGAGGGTCGGAGTCCAGGAGTGAGGAGGGGTGAGGGACGGAGTCAGGGAATGAGGAGGGGAGTGGTGAGGGGTGAGGGACGAAGTCTGGGAGTGAGGAGGGTTGAGGGATGGAGTCGGGGAGTGAGGAGGGGTGAGGGATGGAGTTGGGGAGGGAGGAGTGGAGTGGGTGAGGGGTGAGGATGGAGTCCGTGAGTGAGTCGGGGAGTGAGGAGGGGAGTGGTGAGGGGCGAGGGGCTGGGAATGGAATCGGTGAGTGAGGAGGGGCAAGGGGTTGGAGCAGAGT
>JANJGN010005345.1:0-23581 GCA_026770705.1 Isurus oxyrinchus
GACTTGGGAGAGGGCGCTGCTGTTGGACCACGCTTCTTACTATCGGATTGGGAGGATCTTCTCCAGTGCTTTGAACTGCCTGCTGTAGGCTGTCCCAAGTCTCTGAAGGATATTAGGAGCATGGGAATCACTGCTGCCCGGTGAACCTTGACCTTAGTCCCGGGATTGAGATCCTAGTCTTCAAATACTCTTTTCCTCACTCAGTTGAAGGCTGGCCTGCCAAATTGGAGGCGATGAAGAATTTTGTCTGCCTTCATCAAGAGGGGGCTTCCAAGATACAGAAACATTATCCACAATTTCTGGAATCTTGCCGTTGAACTTAATCAATGGAGGGAGGTTTCATTATGGGAGCAGGTTGGAAGAGGGTCTGTTTCCTGACGTTTAGCGAAAGTCCCATTTTCTCAGAAGCTTCATGAAGGAGTCGCCAATGGCCTAGAGCTCAGTTCTGAGTGAGTGCACACACACAGTGTCATCTGCACACTGGAGCTCTATGACTGAAGTTGAAGTGATTTTAATTTTAGATTTCAATCCCACAGACGGCTTAAATTGAAAAGTTCCTGTCTGTTCTGTAGATTATCTCCACACTTGTGGGTAAGTTGCTGGAGGTGAAGTATTGCAGTGAGGAAAAGGAGAAGGGAGTTGGTGAATTGACACTGCCTTGTTTAAACCCAGTTTTCACTGAGATAGGGTCTGTGAGGGTCACAGTTTGCATGTCACTGTAGAGTAGGCAGAGGATGGTGACAAATCTCTGTGGGCAGCCAAATTTGAGGAGGGTGCTCCATAAACCATAAACAGGGTCAAAGGATTTTGTGAAGTTGAAAAAGGCCATATACAGTGGTTACTGCTGTTCCTTGCACTTCTCTTGAATTTTCCACACACTGAAGATCATGTCTGTGGTGCATCTCGATGTGTGAAAACCACACTGTAACATTAGAAGGAGTTCCTCAGCAACCGGGAGAAGGCAGTTGAGGAGGATCCTTACAATGATCTTCTCTGTGACGGACAACAGGGTGACTCCTCTATATTTACCACAATCAGACTTTCTCCCTTCTTGAATACAGTCACAATCACAGTGTCCCCAAGATCCCCTAGCATGCACTCATCTTACCAGATAAGGGATATGAGGTTGTGCAGCATACCAGGACCTTCCCTACTCCTTTCGTACCTATCAAACCCTTCCAGAGATTCGCATTCCAGTGCTGAAATCTCTGAGGAGAAGCAGTTTGTCGCCTGTTGGGGCGCAGGCCAGGGATTGCTCAAAGTCAAAGTAGAATCCTGCCTTGGTCTCACCTGTTGCCTTAGAGCATATGCGCCAATGACAGTGGCATTCCTCATTAATGTGAGCTGGGCAATATGAAGTGCTTGCTTATCCCACAGGAAGAGTCACTGAGGCACCAGGCAAGTTCACTTTTGATAGTGAAGCCCACCCCATGGAAGCATTGTTCCTCTTCTGGAAAGCCCTTCCAGAAAAAGGTGCACCCTCTGCCTTGTTCCTTCAGTTGACCTTCTCACTTAGACTCACTTACAGCGACAATGTCAATGTCAAGGCACCCAAGTTCCAGAGCTATGATGGCAGTGCAACGCTCAGGTCTGACACTGTTGAGGTTGTCCATGAGGGTCCTGATGATCCAGGTTCCAAACTTCATGGTCCTAGCTTAGATAGGAGGGAAAGTCTCTACCTGGGTGAAAAGTGGGATGTACCTGATGCCAGAGGTGGATGTAATCAGTAAAGTATAAATAGGCTGAACACTTGTAATTTAGCAGAGTGCTATCTCAAGCTATCTTGAGATGGTTCTCTCCTTACAATTGCTCAAATAAACGATCATGACCTGTACCTGAGACTCCTGTGGTCCGTTTGTCAAAGTTACCACAACACTACGCAAAGAAAATCTATTCCATTAGCTGATGGTACAAGGACTACAGGACACAGATTTAAGGTTTTGTGCAAGAGATACAGGGGGAAGTGATGAAGAACTTTTCTTAGGAAGTCGTATGAAGGCAACAGAAGCAGAGACAAGCAACAATTTCAAAAGGAAATTGGGTGGGCACTTGTAGGGCTACGGGGATAGAGCATGGGAATGGGACTGACTGGATTGCATTACAGAGAACCGGCATGAACTCGATGGGCCAAATGGCCTTCTTCAATGTTGTAGTAACTCTATGACTCTACAAGAAAGTGACAGTTTTGAAGGCCATCCATGGCTATTCATGTGTGTAGAACACCCAGAGAACAGAAATAATTTAACTAATGTATATGTGAAAGAGGAAGAGCTGTTCTATGTGATCACTAATGAGCTTACGCAATAACGTGGATTTGAGTAAATCCCAGAGACTCTCACTTGTACTGTCCCATTGTGAGGATGGTGAAATTAACTTGGAAGTTGCTAAGTCTAATTATTTATGGAGCAGCAGAACCTCAAACAAGGACTGGTTTTATGTCACATGAGATGACAGCTGAGATGACATCTTAGCATTGAAGCAAAAAGCAAAGCCTACCTGGTACACAACATAAACGTAACAGCTAGAGCACTGCATGACTTGAAAGTAGCCAAGACAATCATGCAAAAAACATTCATACAAATAAACACTGGAACAACCAATGTCAAGAAATCCAACTGCCTGTGGCAATGGAAATCGACAAGCTATCCATGATGGGATCAAGATCAGTAAGGAATGCACAAGGAGACAGGTGACTATGTCAGAGTGAGATGGAGACTGAGTAAGTAATGAATTAGGTCCACATGCTAAGTCCTTTTCAGGTTTTAATTTTGGATTAAGAATCAAGATTTGACATAATACTAACCTTCAAGTAAGTTAGGTTAGCTTGTTAAACAGAGAACTGACTGGAGTCGCAGTTATCTGTCACTCACCTGAAGGCAGCTGGTTCAAGTGGTGTTAATTACTGTACCAGGAAATTAAACTAGCAAGTGAGTCATCAGAGGGTCTATAAAAGAGACAGGCTTTTCAAACCGCACAATTAGTAAGGGGCACGTGAGGAGACACCTGAGTGAGTAGCGAATTAGGTTCATGTGGGAATTCGATGCGCGGGGGAAAAGAGGTGTGGTATACATAGGAATTATTCTAAGTTAATTAAGTGAGTAATTAAAATAAGTTAACTGAATAACATAAGTAACAGTGGCAGGACAGGTGTTATGCTGCAGCTGAGGAATGTAGGAACCTTTCGATGCCAAGGCAATCCATGGCAAACATGTCTACAGAAAGTGTAAGCAGCTAGAGGAATTCTGGATCAGGATTATTGATCTGGAAGCTGAACTGCAGACACTGCACAACATAAGGGAGAAGGAGAAACACATGGAACAAAGTATCACCCCTGAGAATAGGGTCATCTGTTTAGGTCAGCAGTGAAGGGCAGGAGGATATGACCATGAGTGAGGCAGGTAATGAGACCAAGCAGTCAGTAGAAGAGGAGCCTCAGAATTGACAATTGTCAAACAAGTTTGAGATGCTAACAGCCTGTGTGGACAAAAGTGAGGTCTGCAAGCTGGGTGAGCAGGCTGGCCATGGCATCATGGTAAAGGAAGCTGTTCAAGCGGGGGGAACAAATCGGAATGTAGTGATAGTAGGAGATAGTACAGAGAGGAGGATTGACACTATTCTCTGCAGCAAAGATCAAGGGTCCGGAAGGCAGTGCCCAGTGCAAAGGTTTGGGACATCTGCTCAGGGCTGGAGAAGAACTTGCAGTGAAAGGGAGGAAATCCAGTCATCGTGGTCCATGTAGGTACCAATGGCATAGGCAGGAAAAGGAAAAAGGTTTTGTATAGTCAGTATGAAAAGCTAGGTGCCAAATTAAGAAGCATGACTTCAAAGGTAATAATCTCTAGATTATTACCTGAACCATCTGCAAATTTGCATAGGACAAATAAAGTTAGAGAGATGAATGCATGGCTGGAAGCTGGTGTGGGAGAAGTGGGTTCTGGTTTGTGAGGCACTGGAACCAGTACTGGAGAAGGTGGGGCTGTACCATTGGGATGGTCTACACCTGAACCGTGATGGGACTGGTGATCTTGCGAGCCACCATAGCTAGGGAAGTAGAGAGGGCTATAAACTAAACAAGGTGGGGTGAGGGATCAAGCTTGGGTAGATGTGGCAAATCAAGGGGTAGATTCAAGGCACTATGGGAAATGAGGGTTATAGAATAGCAGGGAGGGACAGAGATAAAAATCTAACAATATACCAATAATCAAGACTACATGTTACAAAGATAACAAAAAGACAAAACCCAGGGCTCTGTATCTGAATTTGCATTCATAACAAAGCAAATGAATTGATAGTATACATTGAAGTGGATAAATATGACCTGATAGCCATTACGGAGACATGGCTGCAGGATGACAAGAACTGTGTCCTGAATATTGAGGGCTATATGATATTCAAGAAGAATAGGAAGCTGGGTAAAGGTGGAGGGGTAGCACTGTTGATCAAGGATGGTATTGGTGCAATAGTTAGGAGAGATGACCTTGGTTCAGGAGATCAGGATGTAGAATTGGTTTGGGTGGAGATGAGAAATAGTAAGAGAAAGAAGTAGGGGAGTGGTCCTCACAGCCTTTAACAGTAACCACAATGTAGGACAAAGCATATCAGAAGAAATATTGGGTGCTTGAGATAAAGGGTCAGCAATAATCATGAGTGATTTTAATCTATATATAAACTGGAAAAATCAGATTGTCAGTAGTGGCCGGGATGAGAAGCTCATAGAATGCTTTTGAGATAGTGTTTTTTAGAGCAGCATGTTCTGGAACCAATCAGCAAACAGGTTATAGTAGAGTTGGTATTGTGTAATGTGACAGGATTAATTAATGACCTCAGAGTAAAGGCACCCCTGGGAGCAGTGATCACAATATACGTGAATTTTACATTCAGTTTGAAAGGGAGAAGAATGGGTCTAAGACTAGTATTTTAAATTTAAATAAAGGCAACTGTGTGGACATGAAAGCTGAGCTTGCTGAAGTGAGCTTGGCTACTATGCTAGGGGATAGATCAATAGAGAAGCAATGGCAGACATTTAAGAGGATATTTCAGAACACGCAAAATAAGTATATTCCTACAAGAAAAAAAAATTCCAGAATTCACTCCCCTTCTTGAATGCTCTATTCAACAAAATGCAAATGCACTCCACCTCCCTTACATCTCAAATCTAGTATACAGCAAAGCACCCAGACTAGCTGACTTTAATCCAATTAAGACACACCCACAAACTAAACCTCTATTTTTTATTTTAAAAAATTTCCAATAACATTATATACATTAATAGCTTCATGACATCCTCCTCCCTATCATAAAATGAACCATCAACAGTAATCACTGCAGTTCAGTGTCCAGGTTTTTTTAAAATAAAATGTTCAATCATCCTTTAAGCTTGAACTCTTGATAACGCATCTGCGAACAGATCTTCTCTTCCAGCAATATGTATAATCCGTTGATTAAATGGTTGTAATAATAGACTCCATCTGAAAAGCCTTATCTCAAAATTTGCCCAAAAACTTCGAAGAATTATGGTCTGTATAAACTATTGTTTCTGATTAATTATTTGCAACATAAATTTCAAAATGCTAAGATGAAACCCAAAATCTCTTTTTTGATCTTTGAATACCTTCTCTGTTGTACATTCAGCTTCCGCGCAAAAGATACCCTATTGGTTTTTAAATTCTAATGTCATCTTCTTGTAACAGTGCAGCCAATGCTTACATCGCTTGCATCAATGGCCAACTTGAATTGCTTGGCATAAGTGGGTACTGCCAAAACTGGTGTCCTTGTTAATACAGTTTTCAAATTATCGAATGACTTCTGACACTCCAGTGTCCATTGAAATTTCCTGTTCTTTTTTAATAATTCAGTCAACGGAGCAACCACTTGGCTAAAATTTGGTACAAGTTTCTGGTAAAACCCACTCATGCTCATAAATCTCAAAACTTCTCATTTTGTTGTAAGCGCTGGGAAATCTACGATAAGCCTTGACTTTCACATCTCTCAGAGCCACCTTACCACATCCAAGATACTTACGCTTTTGCAAATTCAATTTTAGCCAAGTTCATCACCAAATTAGCTTCTTGTAGTTGAGTAAATAATTCTTCCAGATGATGCAAATGCTCCTCCCACATCTGACTGAAAACGATTAAATCAATATAAGCAGCACAATCGCTTAGACCCACAATTACTTTGTTTGTCAGTCTTTGAAATGTCCTAAGTGCATTCTTCATACCAAAAGGCATGACTTTAAACTGATATAGTCCACTTGGCGTTACAAAAGCTGATATCTCCTTTGCTCTCTCCAACAACAGTACCTGCCAATATCCTTTTCGCAAGTCAATCTTTGTGATAAATTTCAAATGTCCCACTTTATCAATGCAATCTTCTAACCGTGGTTTGGGATATGAATCCACTTCTGTCACCGCATTCATCTTTCAATAGTCCACACACAGTCTTTGTGTTCCATCCAGTTTCGGTACCAGTAGAACAGGTGAACTCCCGTTACTGCAACTAGACTCAATAATATCATTTTGAAGCATGAAATCAATTTCTTTTTGTACTTGTGATAACTTTGCTGGGTTTAATCTATAAGGTTGTTGCCTTATTGAGGATTAAATTTCTGTACATACATCATGGGAAAAATTTTCCACCCGTTGGTGGTGGTGGGGGGGGTGGAGAATGAGTGCGGGAGCGGGTGCGCCTCCAATCAGCACCCCCAATTTATGTGGGCAGGCCAATTAAGGCTACGCCCTCCCTGTACGGGCGAGTGGGGGATTCCCTCGGCCAGTGGCCACTGTCAAATGAGTTGGGACATGTCCATAACTTTTACTGAAACATTTATTACTCTCACGAAACCTCATCTTGCCTGTGCAGCTGACTTGGTTGCGTCCCCGCCGATCTGAAAATGGAAATGACGTGGGGTGAAGATCCTGCCCCATGTATAGCTAAATGTGTCTTTCCCAACTTATTTCCACAAATAGGTTTGTGTGACTACAATAGCTTTCCCAAACCACTTTGACACTTCTTTTGAAAGTAACTCAATATTTCATTTACATTTTCAAGCATGCCCTCATTATCCAATTAGAGAAAAATCAATTTCATAGTCCTGCACTTCTACCTCCTTCTCATCATCCCCCATCACTAATACCTCTTTTTGTTCCCCATCCCTGTCAAATTACTTTTTAAGTATATTTACAAGACACACCCTCTACTTCTTTCTTCTATCTGGAGTATTTACTAAATAATTTACTTCACAATTTCTTTTCAATCCTGTAAGACCCACTAAATCTTGCATTTAATGAATCACCTAGTACTGGTAACAAAACTAGTACATTCTCTCCAGAAACAAAACTGAATTTTAGCTTTCTTATCTGCTTTCACTTTCATCACTTGCTGTGATATCTTTAAATGTGCCCTAGCCAACTCACATGCTCTGAAATTTTTTACGTAATCCAGGAGAATAGTTTCTGAATTTTGACCCACCAATTTCTTCATGAATCAATTTCAGTGGCCCTTTTACCTCATGACCATAAACTAGTTCAAAAGGGCTAAAACTAGTCGATGCATCAGGAGCGTCTCTAATAACAAATAACAAAAATGGAATTCCTGTATCCCAATCCTGTGCATAATCCTGACAGTATGCTCTTATCATTGATTTTAAAGTTTGATACCATCTTTCCAAAGCTCCTTGTGATTCTGGATGATAAGCTGTTGACTTAAGCTGTTTTATCCTCAAGCTGTTCATTACATCCTTAAACAGCTGTGACATGAAATTTGACCCTTGATCTGATTGTATTTCCTTAGGTAAATCATATCTTGTAAAAAAATGTAATTAACTCCTCCACAATCTCTTAGTTGTAATATTTCTTAAAGGTATCACTTCAGGAAACCTAGTAGACACATCCATTAGTGTCAGTAAATGCTGATTTCCACTTTTAGTTTGAGGGAGGAGTCTTACACAATCAATCATGACCCTGGTAAAAGGTTCTTCAAATGCTGGTATTGGGATTAAAGGCGCCGGCTTAATCACTGCTTGTAATTTTCTTGTTATTTGACATGTATAATAGAATTTGACTACATCCCTATGCAATCCTGGCCAAACAAAAATACCTCTGTATCTTTCTCTATGTTTTCCGAATTCCTAAATGTTCCCCCATTGCAATTTTATGAGCAATCCTCAGAATCTCATTTCTATACCCTAATGGGATAACAATCTGATGCACCTCCCTCCAGCTTTCATTTGCTGAGACATGATCTGACATCCACTTTCTCATCAAAATACCTTCTCGAAGATAATAACATACTGGAATACATTTTGCTTCTGCCATTCTCCATCCCATTCTCTCAGTTCCTTCGCCTCCATCACATCTGTTCTGATGATGCCACTTTCAAAAACAGTTCCTCTGACATGTCCTCCTTCTTCCTTAACCGAGGTTTTCCACCCACGGTCGTTGACAGGGCCCTCAACCGTGTCCGGCCCATCTCCCGCGCATCCAACCTCACACCTTCTCCTCCCTCCCAGAAACATGATAGGGTCCCCCTTGTCCTCACTTATCACCCCACCAGCCTCCGCATTCAAAGGATCATCCTCCGCCATTTCCACCAACTCCAGCATGATGCCACCACCAAACACATCTTCTCTTCACCCCCCCCCGGTGGCATTCCGTAGGGATCGTTCCCTCTGTGACACCCTGGTCCACTCCTCCATCACCCCCTACTCCTCAACCCCCTCCTACGGCACCTCCCTATGCAAACACAAAATATGCAACACCTGCCCTTTCACTTCCTCTCTCCTCACCGTCCATGGGCCCAAACACTCCTTTCAAGTGAAGCAGCATTTCACTTGCATTTGCCCCAACTTAGTCTACTGCATTCGTTGCTCCCAATGTGGTCTCCTCTACATTGGAGAGACCAAACGTAAACTGGGTGACCGCTTTGCAGAACATCTTCGGTCTGTCTGCAAGCATTACCCAGACCTCCCTGTCGCTTGCCATTTTAACACTCCACCGTGTTCTCTTGCCCACATGTCTGTCCTTGGCTTGCTGCATTGTTCCAGTGAAGCTCAACGCAAACTGGAGGAACAGCACCTCATCTTCCGACTAGGCACTTTACAGCCTTCCGGACTGAATATTGAGTTCAACAACTTTAAATCTTAAATTCCCTCCTCCATCCCCACCCCCGTTCCGTTTCTTCCCCCTCCCTTTTGTTTTTTCCAATAATTTATATAGATTTTTCTTTTCCCACCTATTTCCATTATTTTTAAATGTATTCCACCCATCGTTTATTTCACCCCACCCCCACTAGAGCTGTACCTTGCTTGTCCTGCTCTCCATTCTTAATTAGCACATTCTTTTAGATAATATCACCAGCTTCAACACCTCTTTGTTATTTTGTCTGTGACATCTTTTGGTTATCTCCTCCTATCACTGCTTGCTTGTCCCAACAACTCCCCACGCCCCACCACCACCGCACCCCCCCCCCAACCAGCTTATATTTCACCCCTTTCCAATTTCTACTTAGTTCTGTTGAAGGGTCATGAGGACTCGAAATGTCAACTTTGCTCTTCTCCGCCGATGCTGCCAGACCTGCTGAGTTTTTCCAGGTATTTCTATTTTTGTTTTGGATTTCCAGCATCCGCAGTTTTTTGTTTTTAACTCACATTTGTGATCCAGCTAAATCATTACCCAGAATAAACTGAACCCCCGCAAAGGGCAATTTTTCCACCACTCCAACTATAATTTCATCTGTCTTCCATTTGCTCTTTAAATTTACCTTCCACAATGGAATAGATTTAGCATCTCCATGAGCCCCACTTATTATTACCTGCTTCTGCAATACTCCCTTTGAACAACAAATATCACTATCCTACAACATTAAAGATTGACTAGCCTGTCTCTCTTAAAATTTTAACATCATTACCTCTTTTAAAATTTTAACATCTTTATCTCTTTTAAAATTTTAACATCTTTCATCTCTACCCTGTACACATGGAAAGACTTTCCCATCACACACAAAATCTTTAAACATCTCTGTAACCTGCTCCTCTGAATTCGAGTGAACTGTGAACACATTCCCACTTCTTCACCTATCACTGATTCTCCCTGTTTCACCTGTACACAAGCCACTGGTTTCTCCTGAGCCTGAACCTCAGAACCCACAATACTTTTACTTTCAGAGTTTTTCAATACCCCAACAATTCCAACAGATTTTTCCTGCAATCTCCAACACACTGACTTAGTGTGCCCCACTTTATTACAATGAAAACACCTCAATTTTCAAATGTCACTTCTATCTTCAGCATTTTATTTCTTTTTTCAATTCTCGGCTACATTTTCTGCATTCAGCTTGTTTTGTGTTCTGACTCTTAACATTGACCACAACTTCCTTTTTCACTTTAAACTCAATTTATTTGGCTATGCAGCAAGCTCTAGCCTTGGATGCCCTTCCTTTCCTCCTTGTGGGAATGTCTCCACTAAAACTATCTCCTGGTTGAAGGCCTCCAATTGTTTAGTTACCATTTTGGCTGCCAATCTTCACTTCCTACTAACCTGGACCAGATCCCATTTCAACTCTCTCAAGTTAACCCTTCTACAGTTGATTCCTTTCACACGCGATTTATCCTGATCCTTTTCCATAACTATTCCAAACCTGATGATTATGTAATCACTGTGTCACATATACTCCCCCACTCAAACATGTCCCACTTGCCCCACGTAATTCCTCAGAATTAGATGTCTCATCGTTTCCTTCATCATTCGGCTGGAAACACATTAGTCAAGAGAGTTCTCTTGTACATATTTCAGGAATTGCACCCGCCATTGTCCTTTCCACCATTACCATCCCAGTCTCTATTGGGATAACAAGTCCTCCACTATCACTACTCTATACAGTCTGGGTCCTGGCTATAGGCGCGTTCCCAGGGACCTGTCTCCTGTCAGCCCCAACTCTCCACTTCCTGTTGGCTCTGCAGGCATTCTCGGTCTCTCTCATTCTTCCTCTCTCTGTCTCTGTCCAGTTAACATCCAGGGGCATTCTCACTGGCTTCAGACCTGAAATGACTGCAGCCTCTATCTTTATGTCTGATTCTAATGTGTGACTGTGGACAGGGATTACACAACCAGACACAGCTCCCTACCTTCATTCACTGCTGTCACCTGCTGAGTGACCATGTTGTCCTCTCTCCAGACGGTCACACTGATTATTGCTCCCACTGCACCATATCCCCAGACAACAGCTCCAACAGGTTCTCTCTGTAACACCATGTGACTGGCATAGTAAGATCCAAACCGAAAGGCAGGCTCTGAAAGAGAAATTACACCAGGAGGTGTTACCCAGCTGGGCCATCATCACCCTTATTTCATTTTACATTCAATGGGAGACGGTCACTTACCGGCACAAAGCCCGAGCCCAGGCCACAACACCGCAGCCCCGAGACACAAACACCACACACCAAGACTCGCCATTACCGTCCAAAAGTCACTAGCCCCATCCCTAAGTCACACGGCCCGTCCTCGTCACTCAGCTCCGCCCCCTGTCACTCAGCTCCGCCCCATCAGTCAGCTCCGCCCCCTGTCACTCAGCTCCGCTCCATCACTCAGCTCCGCTCCCTGTCACTCAGCTCCGCCCCCTGTCACTCAGCTCCGCCCCCTGTCACTCAGCTCCGCTCCATCACTCAGCTCCGCTCCCTGTCACTCAGCTCCGCCCCCTGTCACTCAGCTCCGCCCCCTGTCACTCAGCTCCGCTCCATCACTCAGCTCCGCTCCCTGTCACTCAGCTCCGCCCCCTGTCACTCAGCTCCGCTCCATCACTCAGCTCCGCTCCCTGTCACTCAGCTCCGCCCCCTGTCACTCAGCTCCGCCCCCTGTCACTCAGCTCCGCTCCATCACTCAGCTCCGCTCCCTGTCACTCAGCTCCGCCCCCTGTCACTCAGCTCCGCTCCATCACTCAGCTCCGCCCCCTGTCACTAAGCTCCGCCCCATCACTCAGCTCCGCCCCCCTGTCACTCAGCTCCGCTCCATCACTCAGCTCCGCTCCCTGTCACTCAGCTCCGCCCCCTGTCACTCAGCTCCGCTCCATCACTCAGCTCCGCCCCCTGTCACTCAGCTCCGCTCCATCACTCAGCTCCGCTCCCTGTCACTCAGCTCCGTCCCCTGTCACTCAGATCCGCCCCATCACTCAGCTCCGCTCTGTCACTCAGCTCCGCTCCATCACTCAGCTCCGCTCTGTCACTCAGCTCCGCTCTGTCACTCAGCTCCGCCCCCTGTCACTCAGCTCCGCCCCCTGTCACTCAGCTCCGCCCCCCTGTCACTCAGCTCCGCCCCATCACTCAGCTCCGCTCTGTCACTCAGCTCCGCTCCATCACTCAGCTCCGCCCCCTGTCACTCAGCTCCGCTCCGTCACTCAGCTCCGCTCTGTCACTCAGCTCCGCTCCATCACTCAGCTCCGCCCCCTGTCACTCAGCTCCGCCCCCTGTCACTCAGCTCCGCCCCCCTGTCACTCAGCTCCGCCCCATCACTCAGCTCCGCTCTGTCACTCAGCTCCGCTCCATCACTCAGCTCCGCCCCCTGTCACTCAGCTCCGCTCCGTCACTCAGCTCCGCCCCCTGTCACTCAGCTCCGCTCCATCACTCAGCTCCGCCCCCTGTCACTCAGCTCCGCCCCCTGTCACTCAGCTCCGCCCCATCACTCAGCTCCGCCCCATCACTCAGCTCCGCCCCATCACTCAGCCCTGCCACTTATCAGCCCAAAACAAAAACAGAATTACCTGGAAAAACTCAGCAGGTCTGGCAGCATCGGCGGAGAAGAAAAGAGTCCAAGCCTGGATATTGTCCAGCTCTTGCTGCATGTGGACATGAGCTGCTTCAGTATCGGAAGAGGCACGAATGGTGCTGAACATTGTGCAAATATCAGCGAACATCCCCACTGCTGACCTTGTGTACATGGGAACACCACCACCTGGAAGTTCCCCGCCAAGTCACTCACCATCCTGACTTGGAAATATTTCACCGTTCCTTCACTGTCGCTGGGTGAAAATCCTGGAACACCTTTCCTAACAGCACTGTGGGTGTACCTACACCACATGGACTGCAGCAGTTTGAGGAGACAGCTCACCCCCACCTTCTCAAGGGCAACTAGGGATGAGCAATAAATGCTGGCCCAGCCGGCAACGTCCTCATCCCATGAATGAATTAAAAAAAATCCTTCCCCCCCCCCCCAAATCCCAAACACAAACTCCCCCTCCAACCCCAAACTCATCCTCCCCCCGATCCCAAACACATCCCCCCATGACCCCAAACGCATCCTCCCGCAACCCCAAACGCATCCCCCCATGACCCCAAACGCATCCTCCCGCGACCCCAAACGCATCCTCCCGCGACCCCAAACGCATCCTCCCGCGACCCCAAACGCATCCTCCCGTGACCCCAAATGCATCCTCCCCCGACCCCAAATACATCCTCCCCCGACCCCAAACGCATCCTCCCTCCGATCCCAAACACATCCTCCCTCCGACACCAAACGCATCCTCCCCCCGATCCCAAACACATCCTCCCCCTTCAACCCCAAACGCATCCTCCCCCCGACCCCAAACGCATCCTCCCCCGATCCCAAACGCATCCTCCCTCCGACCCCAAACGCATCCTCCCCGACCCCAAATGCATCCTCCCTCCGACCCCAAACGCATCCGCCCCCCGATCCCAAACGCATCCCCCCTCCGACCCCAAACGCATCCGCCCCCCGATCCCAAACGCATCCCCCCTCCGACCCCAAACGCATCCGCCCCCCGATCCCAAACGCATCCCTCCTCCGACCCCAAACGCATCCGCCCCCCGATCCCAAATGCATCCTCCCTCCGACCCCAAACGCATCCTCCCCCCGATCCCAAACGCATCATCCCCCTCCAACCCCAAACGCATCCTCCCCCTCCAACCCCAAACGCATCCTCCCCCTCCAACCCCAAACGCATCCTCCCCCTCCAATCCCAAACACATCCTCCCCGACCCCAAACACATTCTCCTCGTGACCCCAAACGCATCCTCTTCCCCTGACCACCTCATCTGCACACATCTTTTGATCCTTTATTATACCCATTACCACTCTCTTTAACTTTTGCACCATGAAATCTTGTTATTTAGTCTCTCCAGCTTCCACCCTATTACAGACCTTCCCTTTTGATCTTCCTGCCCCTTCCCCCTTTCTACTGGCTCAAAACCTATTACCTTTCTATCTTTCTTCAGTTCTGATGAAAAGTCACCTTGACCTCAAACATTAACACTGTTTCTCTCCACAGATGCTGCCTGACCTGCTGAGTATTTCCAGCATTTTTTTTGTTTTCATTTCAGATTTTCAGCATCTTCAGTATTTTGCTGCTGTATCAATGCTGGGTTTGATTACCGACGCACAGTGGCAGCAGCGTATACCGTCTACAAGCAACTCAACAAAGCTCTTTTGACAGCACCTTCCAAATCGACGATCCCTACCACCTAGAAGGACAAGGGCAGTGGACACATGGGAACACCACCACCTGTAAGTTGCCCTCCAAGCCGCACACCAGCCTGACTTGGAAATATCTCGCCATTCCTTCACTGTCGCTGGGTCAAAATCCTGGCACTCCATCCCTAACAGCACTGTGGGTGTACCTACGCCACATGGACTGCAGTGGTTCGAGGAGGCAGCTCACCACCATCTTCTCAAGGGCAACTAGGGATGGGCAATAAATGCTGGCCTAGCTAGTCACACTCACATCCCAAGCAAGATTTTTTTAAAAAGTTCTGGTGCAAGGTCATCGATCTGAATTGTTAACTCTGTTTCTCTCCACAGATGCTGCCTGACCACAGATCTCCACAGATGCTGCAGCAGAACTCGGTGGTACAGAGAGATCTGGGTGTACATGAATCATAAAAAGCTAGTATGCAGATACAGCAAGTGATTAGGAAGGCAGATTGAATGTTGGCATTATCACAAGAGGAAAAGTGAGACCACTTCTGGGGTACCGTGTGCAGCTTTGGTCTCATATAAAAAAGATATAATTGTTTTAGAAACAGTTCAGAGAAGGTTCACTAAACCTATTCCTGAGAGGAAGGACTTATCTTATGAAGAAAGGTTGAACAGCCTGGGCCCATACACATTGGAGTTTAGAAGAATGAGTGGTGATTTTATGAAACACATAAGATCTTGAGGGGACTTGATAGGGTGAATATCAGGAGGGTGTTTCTTCTTGTGAGGGAGACTAAAAATAGGACACACAGTTTAAAAATAAGAGATCTCCCTTTTAAGACAGAAATGAGGAGATTTCTTTTCTCTCAAAGGGTCATTATTGTGTGGAATTCCCTTCCCCAGAGAGCAGTGGAGGCTGGGTCTTTAAATTTATTCAAGGCTGAGTTAGACAGACTTTTGTTAGGCAAGGGGTTCAAGGGGCAGACAGGAAAGTGGAACTGAGACAACAACCAGCTCAGCCATGACCATATTGAATGGTGCAGCAGGCTCGAAGGGCCAAATGGCCTCTTCCTGCTCCTATGCTCCCATCAATTCTGGCTGCTTCCTGTCTTATGGTCTTCTGGAGAGAAAAGGGGAGAAATCACTAATAGAGACATTAAAAACAGGTTCTCAACTAGTAAACCACACTGAAACCAAACTGTGTGCCCTATTTTTAGTCTCCCCCACAAGATGAAACACCCTCCTGATATTCACCCTATCAAGTCCCCTCAAGATCTTATGTGTTTCAATAACATTACCTCTCATTCTTCTAAACTCCAATGTGAAAGGTCATCTCAAGTGTGTGAGGAGCTTGGAAGACTTCAAGCAAAATCAACTCATCTAACCCTGTACTCCAGATTGGTGCTATCGAACTGTTCTTACTTCACCCTTAAAATCCCTGTTGTGTATGTCTTGTGTGTGTGTGTGTGTGTGTGTGTGTGGGTTTGTGTATAGGGGTTAAAAAAGGGGTAGAGTAAGTCACAGAGTTAAGGGTTAGCAGTTCATATTTCTTTCTCTTGTCATTGGTTAAAAACAATTTGTTTAACAGTTATTTACTTGTTAAGTTTACAAACCAGGTGCTCATATTCTGTTAATCATAAATTAAATTAAATTACACAGGTAAGTAGAATTGGGGCAATTTGATGATCTGATTAAACCTTCTCACATTTGTCATGGCTCGGGGAGTAGTGGGGCTTGACATTACAGCGCAGTATCCCCATTGAGTCGTGTCAAGAGTAACAAAGGAGCAGAATCTGTAAAGCTCTCCCTAAACCACTTCTGCTTTGAGGATTAAGATATGGTAACTGGAACAAATCTAAGGAACAGGTATGACCCCTAATATTCCCCTCCTCCCAATGGAATTATTCTTAACCAAAACTGATAAACATTTTCTTCCTGGGACCTGCCATCACAATGGGGTCCACAAATCTGAAACCTTTAGCAAATCTAGTCCTAAACCAGGTCCAAAGTCCAAATCACAGGATGGTAACATCCCACAGTTCATCATCAGGGCCTTATGTGTCCAAACATCATTCAGAAACCTCAAGTTAAAATACACTTCCTTTTGTCTTATAGCTTTTCCCAACATTTTCCAAGCAAACGAAGTTCCTTTTCCTGTCACCAATTATATCCACTATTTTCCTGCAGCTCTGAAATCAAACCTGACTGCTTTAACTCAACTGTTTTCAGCATACATTTGTTGCCATTTCAAACCCATCTGCACACCACAGCCCCACACCTTATAGGACACAACTACGCAGTGTGAAAAAGTCTGATGAAAGTACCAGCAGGACATAGGGTAGGCTGGGGACAGTGAGACAGTGACCCAAAGACATGTCCTGCACATCGCATAAGAGCAAGTGGAAATTGAGGGGTTATAAATATACTTGCCAATAAATACAACAATGAATTTGGAGAAACTTTTGTTCTAAAGAGTGGCTAGAATGTGGAAGTTGCTACCATTGGAAGTGGTTGAGACAAATAGCACATATACATTTATGAGTGAAATGAGTGAAATGGGGAAAGGAATAGAATGATATGTTGTTTGGTTTGGCGCTTTGGAATGTTGCATTACATTAAAAGTGCTATATAAATGGAAGTTGTTATTGATGGTTTAGATGAAGAGGGGTGGGTAGAGGTTCTTGCAGAGTGTGGACACCAGTACAGGCCTATTGGGCCGAGTGGCCTGATTCTGTGCTGTAAATTCTATTTAGAATCATAAAATCATAGAATAGTTATAGGAGGCCATTCAGCCTGTTGTGTCTGTGCTGGCCTTCTGGACGTGCAATTCACCTAGTGTCATGCCCTTGCCTTTTCCCTATAGCTGTAAACCTTTCCTTTTCAGATAATGATCCAATTGCCTTTTGAAAACCTCAATTGACTTTGTCTCCATCACACTATCAGGCAGCGCAGTCCAGATCCTAACCAGTCATTGCGTGAAACAGTTTTTCCTCATGTCACCATCAATTCTTTTACCAATGACCTTAAACCTGTGCCCTGTAGTTCTTGATCCTTCCACCAGTGGGAACAGTTTCTCCCTATCTACTCTGTCCAGACCCCTCATGATGTTGAATCCGTTAACAAATTTCCTCCCAACCTTCTCTCCTCCAAGGAGATCAGTCTTCTCCAATCTATCCTCATAATTGAAGTTTCTCATCCATGGAACCATTCTTGTGAATATTTTCAGCACCCTCTCTAATGCCTTCAAATCCTTCCTAAAGTGTGGTGCCCAGAACAGGACACAGTACTCCAGCTGAGCCGAACTAGTGTCTTATAAAAGTTTAACAGAGCTTCCTTGGTCTTGTACTCTATCCCTCTATTGATAAAGCTCAGGATGCTGTATGCTTTAGTAACCACTCTCTCAACTTGTCACCTTCAATGACAGATGCACATATACACCCAAGTCCCTCTGCTCCTTCCTCCCTCCCTGTAGAGTTGTACCCTTATTTTATATTGTCTCTCTGCATTCCTCCTACCCAAATGAATCACTTCACACTTCTCTGCATTAAATTTCATCTGCCACTTGTCCGTCCATTCCACCAACCTGTTTAGGTCCTTTTGAAGTTCTGCACTATCCTCCCCACAGTTCACAATGCTTCCAAGTTTCGTATCATCTGTAAATTTTGAAATTGTGTCCTGAACACCCAGGTCTAGGTCATTACTATATATCAGGAAGAGCAAGGGTCCTAATACTGACCACTGGGGAACCAATCAATCACTACCCTTTGTTTCATGTCATCAATCAATTTGCAACTTGCAATGTTGCTACTGTGCCTTTTATTCAATGAGCTATAACTTTGCTCACAAGTCAGTTGTGCAGCACTTTATCCAATGCCTTTTGGAAGCCCATGTACACCACGTCAACAGCATTACTCTCAGCACCCCTCTCTGTTACCTCATCAAATCCATGCCCTTAACAAATCCATGCTGGCTTTCCTTAATTAACCCACATTTGCCCAACTGTCTATTAATTTTGTCCTGAATTACAATTTCTAAAAACTTCCCCACCATCAAGGTTAAAAGGACTGGCCTGTACTTGCTGGGCTTATCTTTATCCCTTTTTTGAACAATATACAACAAGTCAGAAGTACAAGTTCAGCTGAAAGAATTGTGGGGCAAGAATACAGAGGGGAGGGGTTGGGGTTAGAGTGGAGGGTGGGGCTACAATAACCAGCCACACTAATCAGTCCCATTTCTGATCACCCAAACAAGGGTTGCCTCTCTGCAGAGCAGATTGGGCAGGCATGTGGGTGGGGAACTTCACCAAGTCTCAGAAAATCCATGCCTCAATCTGGAAGGTTTAGGTACATAGGAACATGAGTAGGCCATTCAGCCCTTCAACCCCACTCTGCCATTCAATTAGATCATGGCTGATCATCTACCTCAACATTACATTCCCACACTATCTCCATATCCCTTGATGTCATTTCGCACCAGAAATCTATCGATTTCTGTCTTTAACATGCTCAATGATTGAGCTTCCAAAACCATAGAACAATTGATCCATAGAAAAGTTACAGCATAGAAAGAGGCCATCCAGCCCATCATGTCTGCACCAGTCGAAAAAGAAAAAAATCCCTCTGAGGTAGAGAATTCCAAAGACTCACCACCCTCTAAGTGAAGAAATGCATCCTCATCTCAGTTTTAATATGGCCTACCCCTTTTTCTGAGACGGTGTCCTCTGGTTCTAGACTCACCAGCTGGGGGAAACTTCATACCCACATACACCATTAAGCTCTGTAAGAATTTTGCAAGTTTCAATGGAATCACTTCTCATTCTTCAAAACAGGCCCAGTTTCCTCAATCTCTCCTCATAAGACAATCTCGACATTCCAGGAATTAGTCCGGTGAACCTTCGTTACACTCCCTCTATTTCAAGTATACTTTCTCTTAGATAAGGAGACAAAACTGGACATAATACACCAGGTGCGGTCTCATCAAGGCTCTATACAATTGCAGCAAGACATCTTTACTTCTGCATTCAAATCCTTTTGTGATGAAAGCCTCAATAACATTGGCCTTCATTATTGATTATTGCACCCACATGCTTTGACCAGGGGTTGGCAACCCAACCCCCGATGAAAGCAGATGGCATTTACTGGGATGCATGGACATGGCAAGCCCCATAGTCTCCTGTGCTGTAACCAGTCCATGATTCTATGACATTATACAGGAGGGAGGAGAACAGAGCGATGGAGGCAGGGTGGGGAAATTTGGGCAGGATGATGCAGCAAGGTTGCTGGTCCTGGTGTAGGGGTTGGATAGTGCGAGAAAAGGAATGGGTGGGAGGAATAGGTTGTGTGAAAGTGGGTTGGGGTGAACAGGGTGGGGGGTGCAGGATGAGGGGTGTCCAGAGTGAGGGGAGGGTGAAGGGTGGGGGATACAGCATGGGGTGTGTAGGGTGGGGGAGTTGAAGGGGAGAGGTGTGAGATGGAGGGTGAAGAGTAGGGGTGAAGCATTGGGTGGTGCATAGTTTGGGGAGTGCAGGGGATGGGGGGCATTAGGCAAGATCCCTGAGGTCCACTTAGGCTCCATTATCTCTTTTAGAAGCAACTCCTGATCAGTCAATTGGATAGTCTAACAGAACAGCCAATGAGGGTGGTGACAACTATCCCATTGACAACAAAAACAAAAATACCTGGAAAAACTCAGCAGGTCTGACAGCATCTGTGGAGAGGGATACAGATGACGTTTCAAGTCCGTATGACCCTTCATCAGAACTAAGACATAGGGAAATGAGATAAAATATAAGCTGGTAGAGGGGGATGGGATAGGTAGAGCTTGATAGGGGGCCATTGATAGGTGGATGCCAAGAAGAGACTACCAAAGATGTCATAGACAAAAGGACAAAGGGATGTTGATGGTGGTGATGTTATCTAAAGGTTGTGCTAATGGGGACATTAAGGGTAGCAAGCAGGACAAGCTAGTGGCAGATGGCCCTAGTGGGGGTGGGGTGGGGTGGGGGAAAGGGATCGAAATGGGTTAAAAGGTGGCGATGAAACAATCGATCAAAATAAATTTAAAAATAGGAGGGAAAAGAAAAATATATTTGTTAAAAAATTATAAATTATTGCAAAAAGGGGGATCGGAAAGGGGGTGGGGATGGAGGAGAGAGCTCATGAACTAAAGTTCTTGAACTCAATATTCAATCCGGAAGGCTGTAAAGTGCCTAGTCGGAAGATGAGGTGCTGTTCCTCCAGTTGAGCTTCACTGGAACAATGCAGCAAGCCAAGGATGGATATGTGGGCATGAGAGCAGGGTGGAGTGTTGAAATGGCAAGTGACAGGGAGGTCTGGCTCATGCTTGCGGACAGACCGAAGGTGTTCTGCAAAGTGGTCACCCAGTCTGCGTTTGGTCTCTCCAATGTAGAGGAGACCGCATTGGGAGCAGCAAATGCAGTAGACTAAATTGGAGGAAGTGCAAGTGAAGTGCTACTTCATTTGAAAGGAGTGTTTAGGCCCTTGGACTGTGAGGAGGGGAGAAATAAAGGGGCATATGTTACACCTTCTGTGGTTGCATGGGAAGGTGCTGTGGGAGGGGGTTGAGGTGTGGGGGTGATGGAGGAGTGGACCAGGGTGTCCCAGAGGGAATGATTCCTGTGGACTGCCGCCGGGAGTGGTGAAGGGAAGATGTGTTTGGTGGTGGCATCATGCTGGAGTTGGCGGAAATGGCAGAGGATGATCCTTTGAATGCAGAAGCTGTTGGGGTGATAAGTGAGGACAAGGGAGACCCTATCATGTTTCTGGGAGAGAGAAAGTGTGAGGGCGGATGCGCGGGAGATGGGCCGGACATGGTTGAGGGCCCTGTCAACCACCGTGGGTGGAAAACCTCGGTTAAGGAAGAAGGAAGACATGTCAGAGGAACTATTTTGGAAAGTGGCATCATCAGAACAGATGTAACGGAGGCGAAGGAACTGAGAGAATGGAATGGAGTCCTTACAGGAAGGGGGGTGTGAGCTGTAGTCAAGGTAGCTGTGGGAGTCGGTAGGCTTGTAATGAATATTGATGGAAAGTGTATCACCAGAAATTGAGACTGAGAGGACAAGGAAGGGAAGTGTCAGTGATGGACCATATGAAAATGATGGAGGGGTGGAAATTGGAAGCAAAATTAATAAATTTTTCCAGATCCAGACGAGAGCATGAAGCGGTATCGATGTACCAGAGAAAGAGTTGTGGGAGGGGGCCTGAGTAGGACTGGAACAAGGTATGTTCTACGTACCCCATAAAGAGACAGGCATAACTGGGGCCCATGTGTGTACCCATAGCCACACATTTTATTTGGTGGAAGTGAGACGAGTTGAAGGAGAAATTGTTCAGTGAGAGAAAAAGTTCAGCCAGATGGAGGAGAGTGGTGGTGGATGGGGATTGTTCGGGCCTCTGCTCGAGGAAGAAGCGGAGAGCCCTCAGACCATCCCGTTCTCCCTCCGTTTCTTCCTTGAACAGAGGTCCACTCCTCCATCACCCCCTACACCTCAACCCCCTCCCACAGCACCTTCCCATGTAACCGCAGAAGGTGCAACACCTGCCCCTTTACTTCCCCCCTCCTCACCGTCCAAGGGCCAAACACTCCTTTCAAGTGAAGCAGCATTTCACTTGCATTTCCCTCAATTTCGCTGCTCACAATGTGGTCTCCTCTACATTGGAGAGACCAAATGCAGACTGGGTGACCGCTTTGCAGAACACCTTCGGTCTGTCCGCAAGCATTACCCAGACCTCCCTGTCGCTTGCCATTTCAACACTCCACCTTGCTCTCATGCCCACATGTCCATCCTTAGCCTGCTGCATTGTTCCAGTGAAGCTCAACACAAACTGGAGGAACAGCACCTCATCTTCCGACTAGGCAATTTACAGCCTTCCGGACTGAATATTGAGTTCAACAGTTTCAGATCTTGAACTCTCTCCTCCAAACCCACCCTTTCTGATCCCCCTTTTTCAATAATTTATAATTTTTTAACAACTATATTTTTCTTTTCCCTCCGATTTTTAAAATTTATTTCGATCTATTGTTTCATCTCCACCTTTTAGCCCATTTCGATCCCTTCCCCCCACCCCACCCCACCCCCACTAGGGCCATCTGTCACTAGCTTGTCCTGCTTGCTACCCTTCATGTTCCTATTGGCACATCCTTTAGATAACATCACCACCGTCAACATCCCTTTGTCCTTTTGTCTATGACATCTTTGGCAATCTCTTCTTGGCCACCACCTATCACTGGCCCCCTATCAAGCTCTACCCGCCCTGCCCCACCCCCCACCCCCCACCCCCACCCCCCCACCCCCCCCACTCAACCAGTTTATATTTCATCTCATTTCTACATGTCTTAGTTCTGTTGAAGAGTCATACGGACTCGAAACGTTAACTGTGTCCCTCTCCGCAGATACTGTCAGACCTGCTGAGTTTTTCCAGGTATTTTTGTTTTTGTTCCAGATTTCCAGCATCCACAGTATTTTGCTTTTATCCCATTGACAAACTGTTTGAGAAAAAGAATTTGCTGGCATGCTCCCTTTCTCGATAGGATCACTGGGTGTTCCCCACTGGGAACAGGGTGGCAAACACCAGACCTCCCAAAGGTCGTACTCATTGGTGCAGCCCATCTGGACACCAGCCAAACCCTCCTTTTCTTCTAACCCCATCCCCTTCCCACTCAAACCCCGCCCCACTATAACAGTGTCCCCTGCAGGAAGCCACCCTCTGCCCTAAGTCCACTTCTTTGATCTAACCCTGATTATCTTGGCACTGACCCCATCCCTTCACCCTAACCCTCCAACCCCACCCTTAGCTTGAACAGCCCCCTCACCATTCCAACTCCACCCTGTAATACTGTCTCCTCTCTAACCTGCCCTGCTCTAACCCCTCCCCCGCTCTAACCCCTCCCCATGCTCTAACCCCCCTGCTCTAACACCCCCGCTCTAACCACCCCCGCTCTAACCCCCCCTGCTCTAACCCACCCCTGCTCTAACACCCCCGCTCTAACCCCTCCCCATGCTCTAACCCCCCTGCTCTAACCCACCCTGCTCTAACCCACCCTGCTTTAACACCCCCGCTCTAACCCCTCCCCATGCTCTAACCCCCCTGCTCTAACCCACCCCGCTCTAACACCCCCGCTCTAACCCACCCTGCTCT
>JANJGN010005346.1:0-23571 GCA_026770705.1 Isurus oxyrinchus
GGAGGTGGGGTGCGAGGGTCCGGAGGTGGGGTGCGAGGGTCCGGGGGTGGGGTGCGAGGGTCCGGGGGTGGGGTGCGAGGGTCCGGGGGTGGGGTGCGAGGGTCCGGGCGGTGCCGGAGGGGCGAGGGTCCGGGGTGGGGTGCGAGGGTCCGGGTGTGGGGTGTGAGGGTCCGGGCGGTGCTGGAGGTGCGAGGGTCCGGGGTAGGGTGCGAGGGTCCGAGCGGTGCTGGAGGTGCGAGGGTCCGGGGTGGGGTGCGAGGGTCCGGGTGTGGGGTGCGAGGGTCTGAGCGGTGCTGGAGGTGCGAGGGTCCGGGTGTGGGGTGTGAGGGTCCGAGCGATGCCGGAGGGGCGAGGGTCCGGGGGTGGGGTGCGAGGGTCCGGGGGTGGGGTGCGAGGGTCCGGAGGTGGGGTGCGAGGGTCCGGAGGTGGGGTGCGACGGTCCGGAGGTGGGGTGCGACGGTCCGGAGGTGGGGTACGAGGGTCCGGGTGTGGGGTGCGAGGGTCCGGGGGGGGTGTGAGGGTCCGAGCGGTGCTGGAGGGGCGAGGGTCCGGGGGTGGGGTGCGAGGGTCCGGGTGTGGGGTGCGAGGGTCCGGGTGTGGGGTGCGAGGGTCCGGGTGTGGGGGTGGCGAGGGTCCGGGTGTGGGGTGCGAGGGTCCGGGTGTGGGGTGCGAGGGTCCGGGTGTGGGGTGCGAGGGTCCGGGTGTGGGGTGCGAGGGTCCGGAGGTGGGGTGCGAGGGTCCGGAGGTGGGGTGCGAGGGTCCGGAGGTGGGGTGCGAGGGTCCGGAGGTGGGGGTGCGAGGGTCCGGAGGTGGGGTGCGAGGGTCCGGGGTGGGGTGCGAGGGTCCGGGGTGGGGTGCGAGGGTCCGGGTGGGGTGCGAGGGTCCGGGGTGGGGTGCGGGGGTCCGGGGTGGGGTGCGAGGGTTCGGGGGGTGGGGTGCGAGGGTCCGAGCGGTGCCGGGAGTGCGAGGGTCCGGGGTGGGGTGTGGGGGTCCGGGGGTGGGGTGCGGGGGTCCGGGGGTGGGGTGCGAGGGTCCGGGGGTGGGGTGTGAGGGTCCGGGGTGGGGTGTGAGGGTCCGAGCGGTGCCGGGGGTGCGAGGGTCCGGGGGTGGGGTGGGAGGGTCCGGGGTGGGGTGCGGGGGTCCGGGGTGGGGTCCGGGGTGGGGTCCGGGGGTCTGGGGTGGGGTGCGGGGGTCCGGGGGTGGGGTGCGGGGGGTCCGGGGTGGGGGTGCGAGGGTCCGGGGTGGGGTGCGAGGGTCCGGGGTGGGGTGCGAGGGGTCCGAGCGGTGGGGTGCGAGGGTCCAGGATGTGGTGCGAGGGTCCGGGGTGGGGTGCGAGGGTCCGAGCGGTGCTGGAGGTGCGGGGGTCCGGGGGTGGGGTGCGAGGGTCCGGGGTGGGGTGTGAGGGTCCGAGCGGTGCCGGAGGGGCGAGGGTCCGGGGTGGGGTGTGAGGGTCCGGGGTGGGGTGCGGGGGGTCCGGGGGTGGGGTGCGAGGGTCCGGGGTGAGGTGTGAGGGTCCGAGCGGGTGCCAGAGGGCCGAGGGTCCGGGGGTGGGGTGCGAGGGTCCGGGGTGAGGTGTGAGGGTCCGAGCGGTGCCGGAGGGCCGAGGGTCCGGGGTGGGGTGCGGGGGTCCGGGGTGGGGTGCGAGGGTTCGGGGTGGGGGTGCGAGGGTTCGAGGTGGGGTGGGAGGGTCCGGTCGGTGCCGGAGGGGTGAGGGTCCGGGGTGGGAGGGTCCGGGGTGGGGTGCGAGGGTCCGGGGGTGGGGTGCGAGGGTCCGGGCGGGTGCCGGAGGGGCGAGGGTCCGGGGTGGGGTGCGAGGGTCCGGGCGGTGCCGGGGGTGCGAGGGTCCGGGGGTGGGGGTGTGAGGGTCCGGGGTGGGGTGGTGAGGGTCCGGGGTGGTGCCGGAGGGCCGAGGGTCTCACTGCCGGACCTGTGAATTCCCAGGTCTCCTGGACGCCGGGAATGAAATGTCTGTCGAGAGCCGGAAATCCTGGATTGAGGAGAAAACTCTGATCCTGAAACAAACTTACTGGTGAGTGCGGACATCGTCCCCCCTACCTCAGCGAGGCGTACCCGTCCTCACTACCCCCTCCCTCAGCGAGGCGTACCCGTCCTCACTACCCCCTCACTACCCCTTCCCTCAGCGAGGCGTACCCGTCCTCACTACCCCCTCCCTCAGCGAGGCGTACCCGTCCTCACTACCCCCTCCCTCAGCGAGGCGTACCCGTCCTCACTACCCCCTCCCTCAGCGAGGTGTACCCGTCCTCACTACCCCCTCCCTCAGCGAGGTGTACCCGTCCTCACTACCCCCTCCCTCAGCGAGGCGTACCCGTCCTCACTACCCCCTCCCTCAGCGAGGCGTACCCGTCCTCACTACCCCCTCCCTCAGCGAGGCGTACTCGTCCTCACTACCCCCCTCCCTCAGCGAGGCGTACCCGTCCTCACTACCCCCTCCCTCAGCGAGGCGTACCCGTCCTCACTACCCCCTCCCTCAGCGAGGCGTACCCGTCCTCACTACCCCCTCCCTCAGCGAGGTGTACCCGTCCTCACTACTGCCCCCTCCCTCAGCGAGGTGTACCCGTCCTCACTACCCCCCACCCTCAGCGAGGTGTACCCGTCCTCACTACCCCCTCCCTCAGCGAGGTGTACCCGTCCTCACTACCCCGTCCCTCAGCGAGGTGTACCCGTCCTCACTACCCCGTCCCTCAGCGAGGTGTACCCGTCCTCACTACCCCCTCCCTCAGCGAGGTGTACCCGTCCTCACTACCCCCTCCCTCAGCGAGGTGTACCCGTCCTCACTACCCCCTCCCTCAGCGAGGTGTACCCGTCCTCACTACCCCCTCCCTCAGCGAGGTGTACCCGTCCTCACTACCCCCCTCCCTCAGCGAGGCGTACCCGTCCTCACTACCCCCTCCCTCAGCGAGGCGTACCCGTCCACACTACCCCCTCACTACCCCCTCCCTCAGCGAGGCGTACCCGTCCTCACTACCCCCTCACTACCCCCTCCCTCAGCGAGGCGTACCCGTCCTCACTACCCCCTCCCTCAGCGAGGCGTACCCGTCCTCACTACCCCCTCACTACCCCCCCCCTCAGCCAGGCGTACCCGTCCTCACTACCCCCTCCCTCAGCGAGGCGTACCCGTCCTCACTACCCCCTCCCTCAGCGAGGCGTACCCGTCCTCACTACCCCCTCCCTCAGCGAGGTGTACCCGTCCTCACTACCCCGTCCCTCAGCGAGGTGTACCCGTCCTCACTACCCCGTCCCTCAGCGAGGTGTACCCGTCCTCACTACCCCCTCCCTCAGCGAGGTGTACCCGTCCTCACTACCCCCTCCCTCAGCGAGGTGTACCCGTCCTCACTACCCCCTCCCTCAGCGAGGTGTACCCGTCCTCACTACCCCCTCCCTCAGCGAGGTGTACCCGTCCTCACTACCCCCTCCCTCAGCGAGGTGTACCCGTCCTCACTACCCCCTCCCTCAGCGAGGTGTACCCGTCCTCACTACCCCCTCCCTCAGCGAGGCGTACCCGTCCTCACTACCCCCTCCCTCAGCGAGGCGTACCCGTCCACACTACCCCCTCACTACCCCCTCCCTCAGCGAGGCGTACCCGTCCTCACTACCCCCTCCCTCAGCGAGGCGTACCCGTCCTCACTACCCCCTCCCTCAGCGAGGCGCACCCGTCCTCACTACCCCCTCAGCGAGGCGTACCCGTCCTCACTACCCCCTCCCTCAGCGAGGCGTACCCGTCCTCACTACCCCCTCCCTCAGCGAGGCGTACCCGTCCTCACTACCCCCTCCCTCAGCGAGGTGTACCCGTCCTCACTACTACCCCCTCACTACCCCCTCCCTCAGCGAGGTATACTCGTCCTCACTACCCCCTCACTACCCCCTCCCTCAGCGAGGTGTATTCGTCCTCACTACTACCCCCTCAGTACCCCGTCACTCACTGAGATATACTAGTCCTCAGTCTGTGTCCCCTCACTACCCCGTCACTCACTGAGATATACTAGTCCTCAGTCTGTGTCCCCTCACTACCCCGTCACTCACTGAGATATACTAGTCCTCAGTCTGTGTCCCCTCACTACCCCGTCACTCACTGAGATATACTAGTCCTCAGTCTGTGTCCCCTCACTACCCCGTCACTCCCTGAGATATACTAGTCCTCAGTCTGTGTCCCCTCACTACCCCCTCACTCACTGAGATATACTTGTCCTCAGTCTGTGTCCCCTCACTACCCCGTCACTCACTGAGATATACTAGTCCTCAGTCTGTGTCCCCTCACTACCCCCTCACTCACTGAGATATACTAGTCCTCAGTCTGTGTCCCCTCACTACCCCGTCACTCACTGAGATATACTAGTCCTCAGTCTGTGTCCCCTCACTACCCCGTCACTCACTGAGATATACTAGTCCTCAGTCTGAGTCCCCTCACTACCCCCTCACTCACTGAGATATACTAGTCCTCAGTCTGTGTCCCCTCACTACCCCCTCACTCACTGAGATATACTAGTCCTCAGTCTGTGTCCCCTCACTACCCCCTCACTCACTGAGATATACTAGTCCTCAGTCTGTGTCCCCTCACTACCCCCTCACTCACTGAGATATACTAGTCCTCAGTCTGTGTCCCCTCACTACCCCCTCACTCAGAGATATACTAGTCCTCAGTCTGTGTCCCCTCACTACCCCCTCACTCACTGAGATATACTAGTCCTCAGTCTGTGTCCCCTCACTACCCCCTCACTCACTGAGATATACTAGTCCTCAGTCTGTGTCCCCTCACTACCCCCTCACTCACTGAGATATACTAGTCCTCAGTCTGTGTCCCCTCACTACCCCGTCACTCACTGAGATATACTAGTCCTCAGTCTGTGTCCCCTCACTACCCCCTCACTCACTGAGATATACTTGTCCTCAGTCTGTGTCCCCTCACTACCCCCGTCACTCACTGAGATATACTAGTCCTCAGTCTGTGTCCCCTCACTACCCCCTCACTCACTGAGATATACTAGTCCTCAGTCTGTGTCCCCTCACTACCCCCTCACTCACTGAGATATACTAGTCCTCAGTCTGTGTCCCCTCACTACCCCGTCACTCACTGAGATATACTAGTCCTCAGTCTGTGTCCCCTCACTACCCCGTCACTCACTGAGATATACTAGTCCTCAGTCTGTGTCCCCTCACTACCCCCTCACTCACTGAGATATACTAGTCCTCAGTCTGTGTCCCCTCACTACCCCGTCACTCACTGAGATATACTAGTCCTCAGTCTGTGTCCCCTCACTACCCCGTCACTCACTGAGATATACTAGTCCTCAGTCTGTGTCCCCTCACTACCCCGTCACTCACTGAGATATACTAGTCCTCAGTCTGTGTCCCCTCACTACCCCCTCACTCAGAGACATACTAGTCCTCAGTCTGTGTCCCCTCACTACCCCGTCACTCACTGAGATATACTAGTCCTGAGTCTGAGTCCCCTCACTACCCCCTCACTCACTGAGATATACTAGTCCTCAGTCTGTGTCCCATCACTACCCCGTCACTCACTGAGATAAACCAGTCCTCAGTCTGTGTCCCCTCACTACCCCGTCACTCAGAGATATACTAGTCCTCAGTCTGTGTCCCCTCACTACCCCCTCACTCAGAGATATACTAGTCCTCAGTCTGTGTCCCCTCACTACCCCGTCACTCACTGAGATATACTAGTCCTCAGTCTGTGTCCCCTCACTACCCCCTCACTCACTGAGATATACTAGTCCTCAGTCTGTGTCCCCTCACTACCCCCTCACTCACTGAGATATACTAGTCCTCAGTCTGTGTCCCCTCACTACCCCCTCACTCACTGAGATATACTAGTCCTCAGTCTGTGTCCCCTCACTACCCCGTCACTCACTGAGATATACTAGTCCTCAGTCTGTGTCCCCTCACTACCCCCTCACTCACTGAGATATACTAGTCCTCAGTCTGAGTCCCCTCACTACCCCGTCACTCACTGAGATATACTAGTCCTCAGTCTGTGTCCCCTCACTACCCCGTCACTCACTGAGATATACCAGTCCTCAGTCTGTGTCCCCTCACTACCCCGTCACTCAGAGATATACTAGTCCTCAGTCTGTGTCCCCTCACTACCCCGTCACTCACTGAGATATACAAGTCCTCAGTCTGTGTCCCCTCACTACCCCGTCACTCACTGAGATATACTAGTCCTCAGTCTGTGTCCCCTCACTACCCCCTCACTCACTGAGATATACTAGTCCTCAGTCTGTGTCCCCTCACTACCCCTTCACTCACTGAGATATACTAGTCCTCAGTCTGTGTCCCCTCACTACCCCCTCACTCACTGAGATATACTAGTCCTCAGTCTGTGTCCCCTCACTACCCCCTCACTCACTGAGATATACTAGTCCTCAGTCTGTGTCCCCTCACTACCCCGTCACTCACTGAGATATACTAGTCCTCAGTCTGTGTCCCCTCACTACCCCGTCACTCACTGAGATATACTAGTCCTCAGTCTGTGTCCCCTCACTACCCCGTCACTCACTGAGATATACTAGTCCTCAGTCTGTGTCCCCTCACTACCACGTCACTCACTGAGATATACTAGTCCTCAGTCTGTGTCCCCTCACTACCCCGTCACTCACTGAGATATACTAGTCCTCAGTCTGTGTCCCCTCACTACCCCCTCACTCACTGAGATATACTAGCCCTCAGTCTGTGTCCCCTCACTACCCCTTCACTCACTGAGATATACTAGTCCTCAGTCTGTGTCCCCTCATCTACCCCCGTCACTCACTGAGATATACTAGTCCTCAGCCTGTGTCCCCTCACTACCCCGTCACTCACTGAGATATACTAGTCCTCAGTCTGTGTCCCCTCACTACCCCCTCACTCAGAGATATACTAGTCCTCAGTCTGTGTCCCCTCACTACCCCGTCACTCACTGAGATATACTAGTCCTCAGTCTGTGTCCCCTCACTACCCTGTCACTCACTGAGATATACTAGTCCTCAGTCTGTGTCCCCTCACTACCCCGTCACTCACTGAGATATACTAGTCCTCAGTCTGTGTCCCCTCGCTACCCCGTCACTCACTGAGATATACTAGTCCTCAGTCTGTGTCCCCTCACTACCCCGTCTCTCACTGAGATATACTAGTCCTCAGTCTGTGTCCCCTCACTCACTGAGATATACTAGTCCTCAGTCTGTGTCCCCTCACTACCCCCTCACTCACTGAGATATACTAGTCCTCAGTCTGTGTCCCCTCACTACCCCGTCACTCACTGAGATATACTAGTCCTCAGTCTGTGTCCCCTCACTACCCCGTCACTCACTGAGATATACTAGTCCTCAGTCTGTGTCCCCTCACTACCCCGTCACTCACTGAGATATACTAGTCCTCAGTCTGTGTCCCCTCACTACCCCGTCACTCACTGAGATATACTAGTCCTCAGTCTGTGTCCCCTCACTACCCCGTCACTCACTGAGATATACTAGTCCTCAGTCTGTGTCCCCTCACTACCCCGTCACTCACTGAGATATACTAGTCCTCAGTCTGTGTCCCCTCACTACCCCCTCACTCACTGAGATATACTAGTCCTCAGTCTGTGTCCCCTCACTACCCCGTCACTCACTGAGATATACTAGTCCTCAGTCTGTGTCCCCTCACTACCACGTCACTCACTGAGATATACTAGTCCTCAGTCTGTGTCCCCTCACTACCCCCTCACTCACTGAGATATACTAGTCCTCAGTCTGTGTCCCCTCACTACCCCGTCACTCACTGAGATATACTAGTCCTCAGTCTGTGTCCCCTCACTACCCCGTCACTCACTGAGGTATACTAGTCCTCAGTCTGTGTCCCCTCACTACCCCCTCACTCACTGAGATATACTAGTCCTCAGTCTGTGTCCCCTCACTACCCCGTCACTCACTGAGATATACTAGTCCTCAGTCTGTGTCCCCTCACTACCCCCTCACTCACTGAGATATACTAGTCCTCAGTCTGTGTCCCCTCACTACCCCCTCACTCACTGAGATATACTAGTCCTCAGTCTGTGTCCCCTCACTACCCCGTCACTCACTGAGATATACTAGTCCTCAGTCTGTGTCCCCTCACTACCCCCTCACTCACTGAGATATACTAGTCCTCAGTCTGTGTCCCCTCACTACCCCGTCACTCACTGAGATATACTAGTCCTCAGTCTGTGTCCCCTCACTACCCCCTCACTCACTGAGATATACTAGTCCTCAGTCTGTGTCCCCTCACTACCCCCTCACTCACTGAGATATACTAGTCCTCAGTCTGTGTCCCCTCACTACCCCCTCACTCACTGAGATATACTAGTCCTCAGTCTGTGTCCCCTCACTACCCCCTCACTCACTGAGATATACTAGTCCTCAGTCTGTGTCCCCTCACTACCCCCTCACTCACTGAGATATACTAGTCCTCAGTCTGTGTCCCCTCACTACCCCGTCACTCACTGAGATATACTAGTCCTCAGTCTGTGTCCCCTCACTACCCCCTCACTCACTGAGATATACTAGTCCTCAGTCTGTGTCCCCTCACTACCCCGTCACTCACTGAGATATACTAGTCCTCAGTCTGTGTCCCCTCACTACCCCCTCACTCACTGAGATATACTAGTCCTCAGTCTGTGTCCCCTCACTACCCCGTCACTCACTGAGATATACTAGTCCTCAGTCTGTGTCCCCTCACTACCCCGTCACTCACTGAGATATCCTAGTCCTCAGTCTGTGTCCCTCACTACCCCCTCACTCACTGAGATATACTAGTCCTCAGTCTGTGTCCCCTCACTACCCCGTCACTCAGAGATATACTAGTCCTCAGCCTGTGTCCCCTCACTATCCCCCTCTCTGTGATACACTCGTCCTCAGTCTGTGATCAGCCACGTCCCCGATGTCTGTTTTTCAGTGAGTTGCCATGTTACGATGTGATCATTCCGGTTCTGATGAAGGAAGGTATTGACCGCCTCCCACAGCATTGCAAACTGACAGCAGGTAAGCAGGCCCAGGGAGGAGAGCGAGACCGGGGGGAGTGGGGGCAGGAGGGAGACCGCGGGGAGTGGGGTGGAAGGGAGACCGGGGGGAGTGGGGAGGGAGGGAGACCGGGGGGAGTGGGGAGGGAGGGAGACCGGGGGGAGTGGGGAGGGAGGGAGACCGGGGGGAGTGGGGAGGGAGGGAGACCGGGGGCAGTGGGGAGGGAGGGTGACCGGGGGGAGTGGGGAGGGAGGGAGACCGGGGGGAGTGGGGAAGGAGGGAGACCGGGGGGAGTGGGGAGGGAGGGAGACCGGGGGGAGTGGGGAGGGAGGGAGACCGGGGGGAGTGGGGAGGGAGGGAGACCGGGGGGAGTGGGGAGGGAGGGAGACCGGGGGGAGTGGGGAGGGAGGGAGACCGGGGGGAGTGGGGAGGGAGGGAGACCGGGGGGAGTGGGGAGGGAGGGAGACCGGGGGGAGTGGGGAGGGGAGGGAGACCGGGGGGAGTGGGGAGGGAGGGAGACCGGGGGGAGTGGGGAGGGAGGGAGACCGGGGGGAGTGGGGAGGGAGGGAGACCGGGGGGGGGAGTGGGACGGGAGGGAGACCGTGGGGAGGGAGGGAGACCGTGGGGAGGGAGGGAGACCGTGGGGAGGGAGGGAGACCGTGGGGAGGGAGGGAGACCGTGGGGAGGGAGGGAGACCGTGGGGAGTGAGGGAGTCCGGGGGGAGTGGGGAGGGAGGGAGACCGGGGGGAGTGGGGAGGGAGGGAGACCGGGGGGAGTGGGGAGGGAGGGAGACCGGGGGGAGTGGGGAGATGAGGAATACCTCGTTGTGTGATGGGTTGGTGGTGGTGTTTAATACCTCGTTGTGTGATGGGGTGGGGGTGGGGATTAATACCTCGTTGTGTGATGGGTTGGTGGTGGGGATTAATACCTCGTTGTGTGATGGGTTGGTGGTGGGGATTAATACCTCGTTGTGTGATGGGTTGGGGGTGGGGATTAATACCTCGTTGTGTGATGGGTTGGGGGTGGGGATTAATACCTCGTTGTGTGATGGGTTGGGGGTGGGGATTAATACCTCGTTGTGTGATGGGGTGGGGGGTGGGGGTTAATACCTCGTTGTGTGATGGGTTGGTGGTGGGGATTAATACCTCGTTGTGTGGTGGGTTGGAGGTGGGGATTAATACCTCGTTGTGTGGTGGGTTGGGGGTGGGGATTAATACCTCGTTGTGTGATGGGGTGGGGGTGGGGGTTAATACCTCGTTGTGTGATGGGTTGGGGGTGGGGGTTAATACCTCGTTGTGTGATGGGGTGGGGGTGGGGGTTAATACCTCGTTGTGTGATGGGTTGGGGGTGGGGGTTAATACCTCGTTGTGTGATGGGGTGGGGGTGGGGGTTAATACCTCGTTGTGTGATGGGGTGGGGGTGGGGGTTAATACCTCGTTGTGTGATGGGGTGGGGGTTAATACCTCGTTGTGTGATGGGGTGGGGGTTAATACCTCGTTGTGTGATGGGGAGGGGGTTAATACCTCGTTGTGTGATGGGGTGGGGGTTAATACCTCGTTGTGTGATGGGGTGGGGGTTAATACCTCGTTGTGTGATGGGGTGGGGGTGGGGGTTAATATCTCGTTGTGTGATGGGTTGGGGGTGGGGGTTAATACCTCGTTGTGTGATGGGGTGGGGGTGGGGATTAATACCTCGTTGTCTGATGGGTTGGGGGTGGGGATTAATACCTCGTTGTGTGATGGGGTGGGGGTGGGGATTAATACCTCGTTGTGTGATGGGTTGGGGGTTAATACCTCGTTGTGTGATGGGTTGGTGGTGGGGATTAATACCTCGTTGTGTGATGGGTTGGGGGCGGGGATTAATACCTCGTTGTGTGATGGGTTGGTGGTGGGGGTTAATACCTCGTCGTGTGATGGGTTGGGGGTGGGGGTTAATACCTCGTCGTGTGATGGGTTGTGGGTGGGGATTAATACCTCGTCGTGTGATGGGTTGTGGGTGGGGATTAATGCCTCGTCGTGTGATGGGTTGGGGGTGGGGATTAATACCTCGTGTGATGGGTTGGGGGTGGGGATTAATACCTCGTCGTGTGATGGGTTGGGGGTGGGGATTAATACCTCGTCGTGTGATGGGTTGGGGGTGGGGATTAATACCTCGTCGTGTGATGGGGTGGGGGTGGGGGTTAATACCTCGTCGTGTGATGGGTTGGGGGTGGGGATTAATACCTCGTCGTGTGATGGGTTGGGGGTGGGGATTAATACCTCGTCGTGTGATGGGTTGGGGGTGGGGGTTAATACCTCGTCGTGTGATGGGTTGGGGGTGGGGGTTAATACCTCGTCGTGTGATGGGTTGGGCGTGGGGATTAATACCTCGTCGTGTGATGGGTTGGTGGTGGGGATTAATACCTCGTCGTGTGATGGGTTGGGGGTGAGGATTAATACCTCGTCGTGTGATGGGTTGGGGGTGGGGGTTAATACGTCGTCGTGTGATGGGTTGGGGGTGGGGATTAATACCTCGTCGTGTGATGGGTTGGTGGTGGGGGTTAATATCTCGTCGTGTGATGGGTTGGGGGTGGGGATTAATACCTCGTCGTGTGATGGGTTGGGGGAGGGGGTTAATACCTCGTCGTGTGATGGGTTGGGGGTGGGGATTAATACCTCGTTGTGTGATGGGGTGGGGGTGGGGGTTAATACCTCGTTGTGTGATGGGGTGGGGGTGGGGATTAATACCTCGTCGTGTGATGGGTTGGGGGTGGGGGTTAATACCTCGTCGTGTGATGGGTTGGGGGTGGGGGTTAATACCTCGTCGTGTGATGGGTTGGGGGTGGGGGTTAATACCTCGTCGTGTGATGGGTTGGGGGTGGGGATTAATACCTCGTCGTGTGATGGATTGGGAGTGGGGATTAATACCTCGTCGTGTGATGGGTTGTGGGTGGGGGTTAATACCTCGTTGTGTGATGGGTTGGGGGTGGGGGTTAATACCTCGTTGTGTGATGGGTTGGGGGTGGGGATTAATACCTCGTTGTGTGATGGGTTGGGGGTGGGGATTAATACCTCGTTGTGTGATGGGTTGGGGGTGGGGATTAATACCTCGTTGTGTGATGGGTTGGGGGTGGGGATTAATACCTCGTTGTGTGATGGGGTGGGGGTTAATACCTCGTTGTGTGATGGGGTGGGGGTTAATACCTCGTTGTGTGATGGGGTGGGGGTGGGGATTAATACCTCGTTGTGTGATGGGTTGTGGGTGGGGGTTAATACCTCGTTGTGTGATGGGGTGGGGGTGGGGATTAATACCTCGTTGTGTGATGGGTTGGGGGTGGGGGTTAATACCTCGTTGTGTGATGGGGTGGGGGTTAATACCTCGTTGTGTGATGGGGTGGGGGTGGGGATTAATACCTCGTTGTGTGATGGGTTGGTGGTGGGGATTAATACCTCGTTGTGTGATGGGTTGGGGGTGGGGATTAATACCTCGTTGTGTGGTGGGTTGGGGGTGGGGATTAATACCTCGTTGTGTGATGGGTTGGGGGTTAATACCTCGTTGTGTGATGGGTTGGTGGTGGGGATTAATACCTCGTTGTGTGATGGGTTGGGGGTGGGGATTAATACCTCGTTGTGTGGTGGGTTGGGGGTGGGGATTAATACCTCGTGTGATGGGGTGGGGATTAATACCTCGTTGTGTGATGGGTTGGGGGTGGGGATTAATACCTCGTTGTGTGATGGGTTGGGGGTGGGGATTAATACCTCGTTGTGTGATGGGTTGGGGGTGGGGGTTAATACCTCGTTGTGTGATGGGGTGGGGGTGGGGTTTAATACCTCGTTGTGTGATGGGTTGGGGGTGGGGATTAATACCTCGTTGTGTGATGGGTTGGGGGTGGGGATTAATACCTCGTTGTGTGATGGGGTGGGGGTGGGGATTAATACCTCGTTGTGTGATGGGGTGGGGGTGGGGATTAATACCTCGTCGTGTGATGGGTTTGGGGTGGGGTTTAATACATCGTCGTGTGATGGGTTGGGGGTGGGGATTAATACCTCGTCGTGTGATGGGTTGGGGGTGGGGATTAATACCTCGTCGTGTGATGGGTTGGGGGTGGGGATTAATACCTCTGTGTGATGGGTTGGGGGTGGGGATTAATACCTCGTTGTGTGATGGGTTGGGGGTTAATACCTCGTTGTGTGATGGGTTGGGGGTGGGGATTAATACCTCGTGTGATGGGTTGGGGGTGGGGATTAATACCTCGTCGTGTGATGGGTTGGGGGTGGGGATTAATACCTCGTCGTGTGATGGGTTGGGGGTGGGGATTAATACCTCGTCGTGTGATGGGTTGGGGGTGGGGATTAATACCTCGTCGTGTGATGGGTTGGGGTGGGGATTCATACCTCGTCGTGTGATGGGTTGGGGGTGGGGATTCATACCTCGTCGTGTGATGGGTTGGGGGTGGGGATTAATACCTCGTCGTGTGATGGGTTGGGGGTGGAGGTTAATACCTCGTCGTGTGATGGGTTGGGGGTGGGGGTTAATACCTCGTCGTGTGATGGGTTGGGGGTGGGGGTTAATACCTCGTCGTGTGATGGGGTGGGGGTGGGGGTTAATACCTCGTCGTGTGATGGGGTGGGGGTGGGGGTTAATACCTCGTCGTGTGATGGGTTGGGGGTGGGGGTTAATACCTCGTCGTGTGATGGGTTGGGGGTGGGGGTTAATACCTCGTCGTGTGATGGGTTGGGGGTGGGGGTTAATACCTCGTCGTGTGATGGGTTGGGGGTGGGGGTTAATACCTCGTCGTGTGATGGGTTGGGGGTGGGGGTTAATACCTCGTCGTGTGATGGGTTGGGGGTGGGGGTTAATACCTCGTCGTGTGATGGGTTGGTGGTGGGGGTTAATACCTCGTCGTGTGATGGGTTGGGGGTGGGGATTAATACCTCGTCGTGTGATGGGTTGGGGGTGGGGGTTAATACCTCGTTGTGTGATGGGTTGGGGGTTAATACCTCGTGTGATGGGTTGGGGGTTAATACGTCGTTGTGTGGTGGGTTGGGGGTGGGGGTTAATATCTCGTTGTGTGATGGGTTGGGGGTGGGGATTAATAACTTGTTGTGTGATGGGGTGGGGGTGGGGATTAATACCTCGTTGTGTGATGGGTTGGGGGTGGGGATTAATACCTCGTTGTGTGATGGGTTGGGGGTGGGGATTAATACCTCGTTGTGTGATGGGTTGGTGGTGGGGGTTAATACCTCGTTGTGTGATGGGTTGGGGGTGGGGATTAATACCTCGTTGTTTGATAGGTTGGGTGTGGGGATTAATACCTCGTTGTGTGATGGGTTGGTGGTGGGGATTAATACCTCGTTGTGTGATGGGTTGGGGATTAATACCTCGTTGTGTGATGGGTTGGGGGTGGGGATTAATACCTTGTGTGATGGGTTGGTGGTGGGGATTAATACCTCGTTGTGTGATGGGTTGGGGATTAATACCTCGTTGTGTGATGGGTTGGTGGTGTGGGTTAATACCTCGTTGTGTGATGGTTGGGGGTGGGGGTTAATACCTCGTTGTGTGATGGGTTGGGGGTGGGGGTTAATACCTCGTTGTGTGATGGGTTGGGGGTGGGGGTTAATACCTCGTTGTGTGATAGGTTGGGGGTGGGGGTTAATACCTCGTTGTGTGATGGGTTGGGGGTGGGGGTTAATACCTCGTTGTGTGATGGGGTGGTGGTGGGGATTAATACCTCGTTGTGTGATGGGGTGGGGGTGGGGGTTAATACCTCGTTGTGTGATGGGTTGGGGGTGGGGGTTAATACCTCGTTGTGTGATGGGTTGGGGGTGGGGGTTAATACCTCGTTGTGTGATGGGTTGGGGGGTGGGGGTTAATACCTCGTTGTGTGATGGGGTGGGGGTTAATACCTCGTTCTGTGATGGGTTGGGGGTGGGGATTAATACCTCGTTGTGTGATGTGTTGGGGGTGGGGATTAATACCTCGTTGTGTGATGGGTTGGGGGTGGGGATTAATACCTCGTTGTGTGATGGGTTGGGGGGTGGGGGTTAATACCTCGTTGTGTGATGGGGTGGGGGTTAATACCTCGTTCTGTGATGGGTTGGGGGTGGGGGTTAATACCTCGTTGTGTGATGGGTTGGGGGTGGGGATTAATACCTCGTTGTGTGATGGGGTGGGGGTGGGGATTAATACCTCGTTGTGTGATGGGTTGTGGGTGGGGATTAATACCTCGTCGTGTGATGGGTTGGGGGTGGGGGTTAATACCTCGTTGTGTGATGGGTTGGGGGTGGGGATTAATACCTCGTTGTGTGATGGATTGGGGGTGGGGATTAATACCTCGTTGTGTGATGGGGTGGGGATTAATACCTCGTTGTGTGATGGGGTGGGGGTGGGGGTTAATACCTCGTTGTGTGATGGGGTGTGGGTGGGGATTAATACCTCGTTGTGTGATGGGTTGGGGGTGGGGATTTATACCTCGTTGTGTGATGGGTTGTGGGTGGGGGTTAGTACCTCGTTGTGTGATGGGTTGTGGGTGGGGGTTAATACCTCGTTGTGTGATGGGTTGGGGGTGGGGATTAATACCTCGTTGTGTGATGGGTTGGTGGTGGGGATTAATACCTCGTTGTGTGATGGGTTGGGGTGGGGGTTAATACCTCGTTGTGTGGTGGGTTGGGGGTGGGGATTAATACCTCGTTGTGTGATGGGTTGTGGGTGGGGATTAATACCTCGTTGTGTGATGGGGTGGGGGTTAATACCTCGTTGTGTGATGGGTTGGGGGTTAATACCTCGTTGTGTGATGGGTTGGGGGTGGGGGTTAATACCTCGTTGTGTGATGGGTTGGGGGTGGGGGTTAATACCTCGTTGTGTGATGGGTTGGGGGTGGGGGTTAATACCTCGTTGTGTGATGGGTTGGGGGTGGGGGTTAATACCTCGTTGTGTGATGGGTTGGTGGTGGGGATTAATACCTCGTTGTGTGATGGGTTGTGGGTGGGGGTTAATACCTCGTTGTGTGATGGGTTGGGGGTGGGGGTTAATACCTCGTTGTGTGATGGGTTGGGGGTGGGGATTAATACCTCGTTGTGTGATGGGTTGGGGGTGGGGGTTAATACCTCGTTGTGTGATGGGTTGGGGGTGGGGATTAATACCTCGTTGTGTGATGGGTTGGGGGTTAATATCTCGTTGTGTGATGGGTTGGGGGTGGGGGTTAATACCTCGTTGTGTGGTGGGTTGGTGGTGGGGGTTAATACCTCGTTGTGTGATGGGTTGGGGGTGGGGATTAATACCTCGTTGTGTGATGGGTTGGGGGTGGGGATTAATACTTCGTTGTGTGGTGGGTTGGTGGTGGGGGTTAATACCTCGTTGTGTGATGGGTTGGGGGTGGGGATTAATACCTCGTTGTGTGATGGGTTGGGGGTGGGGGTTAATACCTCGTTGTGTGATGGGGTGGGGGTTAATACCTCGTTGTGTGATGGGTTGTGGGTGGGGGTTAATACCTCGTTGTGTGATGGGTTGGGGGTGGGGATGATTACCTCGTGTGATGGGTTGTGGGTGTGGGTTAATACTTCGTGTGATGGGTTGGGGGTGGGGTTTAATGGCGGATGTGGGTCTGCACTGATCCCTGTGATAGTTGATGGGTAATGAGTTGTGTTGATCTGCAGGCATTCCTCTGAAACCTATGCTTGCCCACCCAACCAAGGGCATTGGAGAGGTGATGAAGAGATTCGATGAGGCTGCTTTCACTTGTGAATATAAGTACGATGGGGAAAGGGCACAGGTAAGAAGAATGTTCCTTACCCCCAAATCTCACCCAACGCCAACTCTCAATCCCTGCCCCCAGACATTGGGTGTCAGGAGTATCAGGGGTAATGATGTGGGTATGTCAGGGTCTGGATATTACAGTCGTGTTTGGGAGTATTGGGGGTAATGGTGTGTCAATGTTAGGGTCTGGATATTACAGTCGGGGTTGGGTGTATTGGGGGTAATGATGTGGGTGTGTCAGGGTCTGGGTATTACAGTCGGGGTTGGGAGTATTGGGGGTAATGATGTGGGTGTGTCAGGGTCTGGATATTACAGTCGGGGTTGGGTGTATTGGGGGTAATGATGTGGGTATGTCAGGGTCTGGGTATTACAGTCGGGGTTGGGAGTATTGGGGGTAATGATGTGGGTGTGTCAGGGTCTGGATATTACAGTCGGGTTTGGGAGTATTGGGGGTAATGATGTGGGTGTGTCAGGGTCTGGATATTACAGTCGGGGTTGGGTGTATTGGGGTAATGATGTGGGTATGTCAGGGTCTGGATATTACAGTCGGGGTTGGGAGTATTGGGGGTAATGATGTGGGTGTGTCAGGGTCTGGATATTACAGTCGGGGTTGGGAGTATTGGGGGTAATGATGTGGGTATGTCAGGGTCTGGATATTACAGTCGGGTTTGGGAGTATTGGGGGTAATGATGTGGGTGTGTCAGGGTCTGGATATTACAGTCCAGTTTGGGAGTATTGGGGGTAATGATGTGGGTGTGTCAGGGTCTGGATATTACAGTCGGGGTTGGGAGTATTGGGGGGTAATGATGTGGGTGTGTCAGGGTCTGGATATTACAGTCGGGGTTGGGAGTATTGGGGGTAATGATGTGGGTGTGTCAGGGTCTGGATATTACAGTCGGGGTTGGGAGTATTGGGGGGTAATGATGTGGGTGTGTCAGGGTCTGGATATTACAGTCGGGGTTGGGAGTAATGGGGGTAATGATGTGGGTGTGTCAGGGTCTGGATATTACAGTCGGGGTTGGGAGTATTGGGGGTAATGATGTGGGTATGTCAGGGTCTGGATATTACAGTCGGGGTTGGGTGTATTGGGGGTAATGATGTGGGTGTGTCAGGGTCTGGATATTACAGTCGGGGTTGGGAGTATTGGGGGTAATGATGTGGGTGTGTCAGGGTCTGGATATTACAGTCGGGGTTGGGTGTATTGGGGGTAATGATGTGGGTGTGTCAGGGTCTGGATATTACAGTCGGGGTTGGGAGTATTGGGGGTAATGATGTGGGTATGTCAGGGTCTGGATATTACAGTCGGGTTTGGGTGTATTGGGGTTAATGATGTGGGTGTGTCAGGGTCTGGATATTACAGTCGGGGTTGGGAGTATTGGGGGTAATGATGTGGGTATGTCAGGGTCTGGATATTACAGTCGGGGTTGGGTGTATTGGGGGTAATGATGTGGGTGTGTCAGGGTCTGGATATTACAGTCGGGGTTGGGTGTATTGGGGGTAATGATGTGGGTGTGTCAGGGTCTGGATATTACAGTCGGGTTTGGGAGTATTGGGGGGTAATGATGTGGGTGTGTCAGGGTCTGGATATTACAGTCGGGGTTGGGAGTATTGGGGGTAATGATGTGGGTGTGTCAGGGTCTGGATATTACAGTCGGGGTTGGGAGTATTGGGGGTAATGATGTGGGTGTGTCAGGGTCTGGATATTACAGTCGGGGTTGGGTGTATTGGGGGTAATGATGTGGGTATGTCAGGGTCTGGATATTACAGTCGGGGTTGGGAGTATTGGGGGTAATGATGTGGGTGTGTCAGGGTCTGGATATTACAGTCGGGGTTGGGTGTATTGGGGGTAATGATGTGGGTGTGTCAGGGTCTGGATATTACAGTCGGGTTTGGGATTATTGGGGGTAATGATGTGGGTGTGTAGGGTCTGGATATTACAGTCGGGTTTGGGTGTATTGGGGGGTAATGATGTGGGTGTGTCAGGGTCTGGATATTACAGTCCGGTTTGGGTGTATTGGGGGTAATGATGTGGGTACGTCAGGGTCTGGATATTACAGTCGGGGTTGGGAGTAATGGGGGTAATGATGTGGGTGTGTCAGGGTCTGGATATTACAGTCGGGGTTGGGAGTAATGGGGGGTAATGATGTGGGTGTGTCAGGGTCTGGATATTACAGTCGGGTTTAGGAGTATTGGGGGTAATGATGTGGGTGTGTCAGGGTCTGGATATTACAGTCGGGTTTGGGAGTAATGGGGGTAATGATGTGGGTGTGTCAGGGTCTGGATATTACAGTCGGGGTTGGGAGTATTGGGGGTAATGATGTGGGTGTGTCAGGGTCTGGATATTACAGTCGGGGTTGGGAGTATTGGGGGTAATGATGTGGGTGTGTCAGGGTCTGGATATTACAGTCGGGGTTGGGAGTATTGGGGGTAATGATGTGGGTGTGTCAGGGTCTGGATATTACAGTCGGGTTTGGGTGTATTGGGGGTAATGATGTGGGTGTGTCAGGGTCTGGATATTACAGTCGGGGTTGGGTGTATTGGGGGTAATGATGTGGGTATGTCAGGGTCTGGATATTACAGTCCAGTTTGGGAGTATTGGGGGTAATGATGTGGGTGTGTCAGGGTCTGGATATTACAGTCGGGGTTGGGTGTATTGGGGGTAATGATGTGGGTGTGTCAGGGTCTGGATATTACAGTCGGGGTTGGGAGTATTGGGGGTAATGATGTGGGTGTGTCAGGGTCTGGATATTACAGTCGGGGTTGGGAGTATTGGGGGTAATGATGTGGGTGTGTCAGGGTCTGGATATTACAGTCGGGGTTGGGAGTATTGGGGGTAATGTGGGTATGTCAGGGTCTGGATATTACAGTCGGGGTTGGGAGTATTGGGGGTAATGATGTGGGTCTGTCAGGGTCTGGATATTACAGTCGGGATTGGGAGTATTGGGGTTAATGATGTGGGTGTGTCAGGGTCTGGATATTACAGTCGGGGTTGGGTGTATTGGGGGTAATGATGTGGGTGTGTCAGGGTCTGGTTATTACAGTCGGGTTTGGGAGTATTGGGGGGTAATGGTGTGGGTGTGTCAGGGTCTGGATATTACAGTCGGGGTTGGGAGTATTGGGGGGTAATGATGTGGGTGTGTCAGGGTCTGGATATTACAGTCGGGGTTGGGAGTAATGGGGGGTAATTGATGTGGGTGTGTCAGGGTCTGGGTATTACAGTCGGGGTTGGGTGTATTGGGGGTAATGATGTGGGTATGTCAGGGTCTGGATATTACAGTCGGGGTTGGGAGTATTGGGGGTAATGATGTGGGTGTGTCAGGGTCTGGATATTACAGTCGGGTTTGGGAGTATTGGGGGTAATGATGTGGGTGTGTCAGGGTCTGGATATTACAGTCGGGGTTGGGTGTATTGGGGGTAATGATGTGGGTATGTCAGGGTCTGGATATTACAGTCGGGGTTGGGAGTATTGGGGGTAATGATGTGGGTGTGTCAGGGTCTGGATATTACAGTCGGGTTTGGGAGTATTGGGGGTAATGATGTGGGTGTGTCAGGGTCTGGATATTACAGTCGGGGTTGGGAGTATTGGGGGTAATGATGTGGGTGTGTCAGGGTCTGGATATTAGTCGGGGTTGGGAGTATTGGGGGTAATGATGTGGGGTATGTCAGGGTCTGGATATTACAGTCGGGGTTGGGAGTAATGGGGGTAATGATGTGGGTGTGTCAGGGTCTGGGTATTACAGTCGGGGTTGGGTGTATTGGGGGTAATGATGTGGGTATGTCAGGGTCTGGATATTACAGTCGGGGTTGGGAGTATTGGGGGTAATGATGTGGGTGTGTCAGGGTCTGGATATTACAGTCGGGTTTGGGAGTATTGGGGGTAATGATGTGGGTGTGTCAGGGTCTGGATATTACAGTCGGGGTTGGGTGTATTGGGGGTAATGATGTGGGTGTGTCAGGGTCTGGATATTACAGTCGGGTTTGGGAGTAATGGGGGGTAATGATGTGGGTGTGTCAGGGTCTGGATATTACAGTCGGGGTTGGGAGTATTGGGGGTAATGATGTGGGTATGTCAGGGTCTGGATATTACAGTCGGGGTTGGGGAGTAATGGGGGTAATGATGTGGGTATGTCAGGGTTTGGATATTACAGTCGGGGTTGGGAGTATTGGGGGTAATGATGTGGGTGTGTCAGGGTCTGGATATTACAGTCGGGTTTGGGTGTATTGGGGGTGATGATGTGGGTATGTCAGGGTCTGGATATTACAGTCGGGGTTGGGTGTATTGGGGGTAATGATGTGGGTGTGTCAGGGTCTGGATATTACAGTCGGGTTTGGGAGTAATGGGGGTAATGATGTGGGTGTGTCAGGGTCTGGATATTACAGTCGGGGTTGGGAGTATTGGGGGTAATGATGTGGGTATGTCAGGGTCTGGATATTACAGTCGGGGTTGGGTGTATTGGGGGTAATGATGTGGGGTGTGTCAGGGTCTGGATATTACAGTCGGGTTTGGGTGTATTGGGGGTAATGATGTGGGTGTGTCAGGGTCTGGATATTACAGTCGGGGTTGGGTGTATTGGGGGTAATGATGTGGGTGTGTCAGGGTCTGGATATTACAGTCGGGGTTGGGAGTATTGGGGGTAATGATGTGGGTGTGTCAGGGTCTGGATATTACAGTCGGGGTTGGGTGTATTGGGGGTAATGATGTGGGTGTGTCAGGGTCTGGATATTACAGTCGGGGTTGGGTGTATTGGGGGTAATGATGTGGGTGTGTCAGGGTCTGGATATTACAGTCGAGGTTGGGAGTATTGGGGGTAATGATGTGGGTGTGTCAGGGTCTGGATATTACAGTCGGGGTTGGGAGTATTGGGGGTAATGATGTGGGTGTGTCAGGGTCTGGATATTACAGTCGGGGTTGGGTGTATTGGGGGTAATGATGTGGGTGTGTCAGGGTCTGGATATTACAGTCGGGTTTGGGTGTATTGGGGGGTAATGATGTGGGGTGTGTCAGGGTCTGGATATTACAGTCGGGGTTGGGAGTATTGGGGGTAATGATGTGGGTATGTCAGGGTCTGGATATTACAGTCGGGGGTTGGGAGTAATGGGGGGTAATGATGTGGGTATGTCAGGGTTTGGATATTACAGTCGGGGTTGGGAGTATTGGGGGTAATGATGTGGGTATGTCAGGGTCTGGATATTACAGTCGGGTTTGGGTGTATTGGGGGTAATGATGTGGGTGTGTCAGGGTCTGGATATTACAGTCGGGTTTGGGTGTATTGGGGGTGATGATGTGGGTATGTCAGGGTCTGGATATTACAGTCGGGGTTGGGTGTATTGGGGGTGATGATGTGGGTATGTCAGGGTCTGGATATTACAGTCGGGGTTGGGAGTATTGGGGGGTAATGATGTGGGTGTGTCAGGGTCTGGATATTACAGTCGGGGTTGGGAGTATTGGGGGTAATGATGTGGGTATGTCAGGGTCTGGATATTACAGTCGGGTTTGGGGTGTATTGGGGGTAATGATGTGAGTATGTCAGGGTCTGGATATTACAGTCGGGTTTGGGAGTATTGGGGGTAATGATGTGGGTATGTCAGGGTTTGGATATTACAGTCGGGGTTGGGAGTATTGGGGGTAATGATGTGGGTGTGTCAGGGTCTGGATATTACAGTCGGGGTTGGGTGTATTGGGGGTAATGATGTGGGTGTGTCAGGGTCTGGATATTACAGTCGGGGTTGGGAGTATTGGGGGTAATGATGTGGGTGTGTCAGGGTCTGGATATTACAGTCGGGGTTGGGTGTATTGGGGGTAATGATGTGGGTGTGTCAGGGTCTGGATATTACAGTCGGGGTTGGGAGTAATGGGGGTAATGATGTGGGTGTGTCAGGGTCTGGATATTACAGTCGGGGTTGGGAGTATTGGGGGTAATGATGTGGGTGTGTCAGGGTCTGGATATTACAGTCGGGGTTGGGAGTATTGGGGGGTAATGATGTGGGTGTGTCAGGGTCTGGATATTACAGTCGGGGTTGGGAGTATTGGGGGGTAATGATGTGGGTGTGTCAGGGTCTGGATATTACAGTCGGGGTTGGGTGTATTGGGGGTAATGATGTGGGTGTGTCAGGGTCTGGATATTACTGTCGGGTTTGGGTGTATTGGGGGTAATGATGTGGGTGTGTCAGGGTCTGGATATTACAGTCGGGGTTGGGAGTATTGGGGGTAATGATGTGGGTGTGTCAGGGTCTGGATATTACAGTCGGGGTTGGGAGTATTGGGGGTAATGATGTGGGTGTGTCAGGGTCTGGATATTACAGTCGGGGTTGGGAGTATTGGGGGGTAATGATGTGGGTGTGTCAGGGTCTGGATATTACAGTCGGGGTTGGGAGTATTGGGGGTAATGATGTGGGTGTGTCAGGGTCTGGATATTACAGTCGGGGTTGGGAGTATTGGGGGTAATGATGTGGGTACATCAGGGTCTGGATATTACAGTCGGGGTTGGGAGTATTGGGGGTAATGATGTGGGTGTGTCAGGGTCTGGATATTACAGTCGGGGTTGGGTGTATTGGGGGGTAATGATGTGGGTATGTCAGGGTCTGGATATTACAGTCGGGGTTGGGTGTATTGGGGGTAATGATGTGGGGTGTGTCAGGGTCTGGATATTACAGTCGGGGTTGGGTGTATTGGGGGTAATGATGTGGGTGTGTCAGGGTCTCGGTATTACAGTCGGGTTTGGGTGTATTGGGGGGTAATGATGTGGGTGTGTCAGGGTCTGGGTATTACAGTCGGGGTTGGGAGTATTGGGGGTAATGATGTGGGTATGTCAGGGTCTGGATATTACAGTCGGGGTTGGGAGTTTTGGGG
>JANJGN010005347.1:0-23507 GCA_026770705.1 Isurus oxyrinchus
TGTATTTACCCGGCCCTGTCTCTCTCTCTCCCGGCTATTTACCCGGCCCTGTCTCTCTCTCTCCCGGGTATTTACCCGGCCCTGTCTCTCTCTCTCCCGGGTATTTACCCGGCCCTGTCTCTCTCTCTCCCGGTATTTACCCGGCCCTGTCTCACTCACTCTACTGGGTATTTACCCGGCCCTCGCTCTCTCTCTCCCGGGTATTTACCCGGCCCTTGTCTCTCTCTCTCTCTCCCGGCTATTTACCCGGTCCTGCCTCTCTCTCCTCTCTCTCCCGGGTATTTACCCGGCCCTGTCTCTCTCTCTCTCTCTCCCGGGTATTTACCCGGCCCTGTCTCTCTCTCTCTCTCCCGGGTATTTACCCGGCCCTGTGTCTCTCTCTCTCTCCCGGCTATTTACCGGCCCCTGTCTCTCTCTCTCTCTCCCGGGTATTTACCCGGCCCTGTCTCTCTCTCTCTCTCCCTGGTATTAAACCGGCCCTGTCTCTCTCTCTCTCTCCCTGGTATTAAACCGGCCCTGTCTCTCTCTCTCTCTCCGGGTATTTACCCGGCCCTGTCTCTCTCTCTCTCTCCCTGGTATTAAACCGGCCCTGTCTCTCTCTCTCTCTCCCTGGTATTAAACCGGCCCTGTCTCTCTCTCTCTCTCCCCCTGGTATTTACCCCGGCCCGTCTCTCTCTCTCTCTCTCTCCCGGCTATTTACCCGGCCCTGTCTCTCTCTCTCCCGGGTATTTACCCGGCCCTGTCTCAATCTCTCCCGGGTATTTACCCGGCCCTGTCTCTCTCTATCTCTCCGGGTATTTACCCGGCCCTGTCACTCTCTCTCTCTCCCCCGGGCATTTACTCGGCCCTGTCTCTCCCTCTCCCCAGGGGTATTTACCTGGCCCTGTCTCTCTCTCTCTCTCTCCCGGGTATTTTACCCTGCCCTGTCTCTCTCCCAGGTATTTACTGGGCCCTGTCTCTCTCTCTCCCTCTCCCAGGGGTTTACACGGCACTGACTCTTTGTCCCTGGGTATTTACCCGGCCCTGTCTCTCTCTCTCTCTCTCTCTCTCCCCCCGGGTATTTACCCGGCCCTGCCTCTCTCTCTCTCTCTCCCGGGTATTTACCCGGCCCCGTCTCTCTCTCTCTCTCTCCCGGGTATTTACCCGGCCCTGTCTCTCTCTCTATCTCTCTCTCTCTCCCGGGTATTTAACCGGCCCTGTCTCTCTCTCTCCCGGTTATTTACACGGCCCCTGTCTCTCTCTCCCTTCCGGGTATTTACCGGGCCCTGACTCTCCCTGTCCCGGGTCTTTACCGGTCCCTGACTCTCCCTCTCCCGGGTATTTACCGGGCCGACTCTCCCTCTCCCCGGGTACTTACCGGGCACTGACTCTCCCTCTCCCGGGTATTTACCGGGCCCTGACTCTCCCTCTCCCGGGTATTTACCGGGCCCTGACTCTCCCTCTCCCGGGTATTTACCGGGCCCCTGACTCTCCCTCTCCCGGGTATTTACCTGGCCCTGATTCTCCCTCTCCCGGGTATTTACTGGGCCCTGACTCTCCCTCTCCCGGGTATTTAACGGGCCCTGTCTCTCTCCCGGGTATTTAACGGGCCCTGTCCCTCTCTCCCCGGGTATTTACCGGGCCCTGTATCTCTCCCGGGTATTTACCGGGCCCTGTATCTCTCCCGGGAATTTACCCAGCCCTGTCTCTCTCCCGTGTATTTACTCGGCCCCTGTCTCCTCTCCCCGTGTATTTACCCGGCCCTGTCTCTCTCCCGTGTATTTACCCGGCCCTGTCTCTCTCCCGTGTATTTACCCTGCCCTGTCTCTCTCCCGTGTATTTGCCCGGGCCCTGTCTCGCTCTCTCGATCTCCCGGGTATTTAACCGGCCCTGTCTCTCTCTCTCTCTCTCCCGTGTATTTACCCGGCCCCTGTCTCTCTCTCGACCTCCCGGGTATTAACCCGGCCCTGTCTCTCTCTCCCTGGTATTTACCCCGGCCCTGTCTCTCTCTCTCTCCCGGCTATTTACCCGGCCCTGTCTCTCTCTCTCCCGGGTATTTACCGGGCCCTGACTCTCCCTCTCCTGGGTATTTACCGGGCCCTGACTCTCCCTCTCCCAGGTATTTACTGGGCCCTGACTCTCTCTCTCCCGGGTATTTACCGGGCCCTGTCTCTCTCCCGGGTATTTACCGGGCCCTGTCTCTCTCTCTCTCTCTCTCCCGGGTATTTACCCGGCCCTGTCTCTCTCTCTCTCTCTCTCTCTCTCCCGGGTATTTACCCGGCCCTGTCTCTCTCTCTCTCCCGGGTATTTACCCGGCCCTGTCTCTCTCTCTCTCCCGGGTATTTACCCGGCCCCTGTCTCTCTCTCTCTCCCGGGTATTTACCCGGCCCTGTCTCTCTCTCCCTCCCGGGTATTTACCCGGCCCTGTCTCTCTCTCTCTCTCCCGGGTATTTAGCCGGCCCTGTCTCTCTCTCTCCCGGGTATTTACACAGCCCTGTCTCTCTCTCCCTCCCGGGTATTTACCGGGCCCTGACTCTCCCTCTCCCGGGTATTTACCGGTCCCTGACTCTCCCTCTCCCGGGTATTTACCGGACCGACTCTCCCCTCTCCCGGGTATTTACCGGACCTTACTCTCCCTCTCCCGGGTATTTACTGGGCCCTGACTCTCCCTCTCCCGGGTACTTACCGGGCCCTGACTCTCCCTCTCCCGGGTATTTACCCGGGCCCTGACTCTCCATCTCCCGGGTATTTACCGGGCCGACTCTCCCTCTCCCGGGTATTTACCGGGCCCTGACTTTCCCCTCTCCCGGGTATTTACCGGGCCCCTGACTCTCCCTCTCCCGGGTATTTACCGGGCCCTGTCTCTCTCTCTCCCGGGTATTTACCCGGCCCTGTCTCACTCACTCTACTGGGTATTTACCCGGCCCTGTCTCTCTCTCCCGGGTATTTACCCGGCCCTGTCTCTCTCTCTCTCTCCCGGCTATTTACCCGGTCCTGCCTCTCTCTCTCTCTCTCCCGGGTATTTACCCGGCCCCTGTCTCTCTCTCTCTCTCCCGGGTATTTACCCGGCCCTGTCTCTCTCTCTCCCCGGGTATTTACCCGGCCCTGTGTCTCTCTCTCTCTCCCGGCTATTTACCCCGGCCCTGTCTCTCTCTCTCTCTCCCGGGTATTTACCCGGCCCTGTCTCTCTCTCTCTCTCCCTGGTATTAAACCGGCCCTGTCTCTCTCTCTCTCTCCCTGGTATTAAACCGGCCCTGTCTCTCTCTCTCTCTCCCTGGTATTTACCCGGCCCTGTCTCTCTCTCTCTCTCTCTCCCCGGGTATTTACCCGGCCCTGTCTCAATCTCTCCCGGGTATTTACCCGGCCCTGTCTCAATCTCTCCCGGGTATTTACCTGGCCCTGTCTCTCTCTATCTCTCCCGGGTATTTACCCGGCCCCTGTCATCTCTCTCTCTCTCCCCCGGGCATTTACTCGGCCCTGTCTCTCCCTCTCCCCAGGGTATTTACCTGGCCCTGTCTCTCTCTCTCTCTCTCCCGGGTATTTTACCCTGCCCTGTCTCTCTCCCAGGTATTTACTGGGCCCTGTCTCTCTCTCTCCCTCTCCCGGGCATTTACCCGGGCCTGTCTCTCTCTCTCCCTCTCCCGGGTATTTACCCGGCCCTGTCTCTCTCTATCTCTCCCGGGTATTTACCCGGCCCTGTCACTCTCAATCTCTCCCTGGTATTTACCCCGGCCCTGTCTCTCTCTCTCTCTCTCCCAGGCATTTACCCGGCCCTGTCTCTCCCTCTCCCCAGGGTATTTACCCGGCCCTGTCTCTCTCTCTCTCTCCCGGGTATTTTACCCAGCCCTGTCTCTCTCCCAGGTATTTACTGGGCCCTGTCTCTCTCTCTCTCCCTCTCCCCCCGGGTATTTACCCGGCCCTGTCTCTCTCTCTATCTCTCTCTCCCGGGTATTTAGCCGGCCCTGTCTCTCTCTCTCCCGGGTATTTACACGGCCCTGTCTCTCTCTCCCTCCCGGGTATTTACCGGGCCCTGACTCTCCCTCTCCCGGGTCTTTACCGGTCCCTGACTCTCCCTCTCCCGGGTATTAACCGGGCCGACTCTCCCTCTCCCGGGTACTTACCGGGCACTGACTCTCCCTCTCCCGGGTATTTACCGGGCCCTGACTCTCCCTCTCCCGGGTATTTACCGGGCCCTGACTCTCCCTCTCCCGGGTATTTACCGGGCCCTGACTTTCCCTCTCCCGGGTATTTACCGGGCCTGACTCTCCCTCTCCCGGGTATTTACCGGGCCCTGACTCTCCCTCTCCCGGGTATTTACCGGGCCCTGACTCTCCCTCTCCCGGGTATTTAACGGGCCCTGCCTCTCACCCAGGTATTTACCGGCCCTGTCTCTTTCCCGGGTATTTACCCGGCCCTGTCTCTCTCCCGTGTATTTACTCGGTCCTGTCTCTCTCCCGTGTATTTACCCGGCCCTGTCTCTCTCCCGTGTATTTACCTGGCCCTGTCTCTCTCCCGTGTATTTACCCTGCCCCTGTCTCTCTCCCGTGTATTTGCCCGGCCCTGTCCTCGCTCTCTCTCCGCTCTCCGGGTATTTAACCGGCCCTGTCTCTCTCTCTCTCTCCCGTGTATTTACCTGGCCCTGTCTCTCTCTCGCCCTCCCGGGTATTAACCCGGCCCTGTCTCTCTCTCCCTGGTATTTACCCGGCCCTGTCTCTCTCTCTCCCGGCTATTTACCCGGCCCTGTCTCTCTCTCTCCCGGGTATTTACCCGGCCCTGTCTCTCTCTCTCCCGGGTATTTACCCGGCCCTGTCTCTCTCTCTCCCCGGGTATTTACCCGGCCCTGTCTCACTCACTCTACTGGGTATTTACCCGGCCCTGTCTCTCTCTCCCGGGTATTTACCCGGCCCTGTCTCTCTCTCTCTCTCCCGGCTATTTACCCCGGTCCTGCCTCTCTCTCTCTCTCTCCCGGGTATTTACCCGGCCCTGTCTCTCTCTCTCTCTCCCGGGTATTTACCCGGCCCTGTCTCTCTCTCTCTCTCCCGGGTATTTACCCGGCCCTGTGTCTCTCTCTCTCTCCCGGCTATTTACCCGGCCCTGTCTCTCTCTCTCTCTCCCGGGTATTTACCCGGCCCTGTCTCTCTCTCTCTCTCTCCCTGGTATTAAACCGGCCCTGTCTCTCTCTCTCTCTCCCTGGTATTAAACCGGCCCTGTCTCTCTCTCTCTCTCCCGGGTATTTACCCGGCCCTGTCTCTCTCTCTCTCTCCCTGGTATTAAACCGGCCCTGTCTCTCTCTCTCTCTCCCTGGTATTAAACCGGCCCTGTCTCTCTCTCTCTCTCCCTGGTATTTACCCGGCCCGTCTCTCTCTCTCTCTCTCTCCCGGCTATTTACCCGGCCCTGTCTCTCTCTCTCCCGGGTATTTACCCGGCCCTGTCCTCAATCTCTCCCGGGTATTTACCCGGCCCTGTCTCTCTCTATCTCTCCCGGGTATTTACCCGGCCCTGTCACTCTCTCTCTCTCCCCCCGGGCATTTACTCGGCCCTGTCTCTCCCTCTCCCCAGGGTATTTACCTGGCCCTGTCTCTCTCTCTCTCTCTCCCGGGTATTTTACCCTGCCCTGTCTCTCTCCCAGGTATTTACTGGGCCCTGTCTCTCTCTCTCTCCCTCTCCCAGGGGTTTACACGGCACTGACTCTTTGTCCCTGGGTATTTACCCGGCCCTGTCTCTCTCTCTCTCTCTCTCTCCCCGGGTATTTACCCGGCCCTGCCTCTCTCTCTCTCTCTCCCGGGTATTTACCCGGCCCCGTCTCTCTCTCTCTCTCCTCCCGGGTATTTACCCGGCCCTGTCTCTCTCTCTATCTCTCTCTCTCTCCCGGGTATTTAACCGGCCCTGTCCTCTCTCTCTCCCGGTTATTTACACGGCCCTGTCTCTCTCTCCCTTCCGGGTATTTACCGGGCCCTGACTCTCCCTGTCCCGGGTCTTTACCGGTCCCTGACTCTCCCTCTCCCGGGTATTTACCGGGCCGACTCTCCCTCTCCCGGGTACTTACCGGGCACTGACTCTCCCTCTCCCGGGTATTTACCGGGCCCTGACTCTCCCTCTCCCGGGTATTTACCGGGCCCTGACTCTCCCTCTCCCGGGTATTTACCGGGCCCTGACTCTCCCCTCTCCCGGGTATTTACCTGCCCTGATTCTCCCTCTCCCGGGTATTTACTGGGCCCTGACTCTCCTCTCCCGGGTATTTAACGGGCCCTGTCTCTCTCCCGGTATTTAACGGGCCCTGTCTCTCTCCCGGGTATTTACCGGGCCCTGTATCTCTCCCGGGTATTTACCGGGCCCTGTATCTCTCCCGGGAATTTACCCGGCCCTGTCTCTCTCCCGTGTATTTACTCGGCCCTGTCTCTCTCCCGTGTATTTACCCGGCCCTGTCTCTCTCCCGTGTATTTACCCGGCCCTGTCTCTCTCCCGTGTATTTACCCTGCCCTGTCTCTCTCCCGTGTATTTGCCCGGCCCTGTCTCGCTCTCTCGATCTCCCGGGTATTTAACCGGCCCTGTCTCTCTCTCTCTCTCCCGTGTATTTACCCGGCCCTGTCTCTCTCTCGACCTCCCGGGTATTAACCCGGCCCTGTCTCTCTCTCCCTGGTATTTACCCGGCCCTGTCTCTCTCTCTCTCCCGGCTATTTACCCGGCCCTGTCTCTCTCTCTCCCGGGTATTTACCGGGCCCTGACTCTCCCTCTCCTGGGTATTTACCGGGCCCTGACTCTCCCTCTCCCAGGTATTTACTGGGCCCTGACTCTCTCTCTCCCGGGTATTTACCGGGCCCTGTCTCTCTCCCGGGTATTTACCGGGCCCTGTCTCTCTCTCTCTCTCTCTCCCGGGTATTTACCCGGCCCTGTCTCTCTCTCTCTCTCTCTCTCTCTCCCGGGTATTTACCCGGCCCCTGTCTCTCTCTCTCTCCCGGGTATTTACCCGGCCCTGTCTCTCTCTCTCTCCCGGGTATTTACCCGGCCCTGTCTCTCTCTCTCTCCCGGGTATTTACCCGGCCCTGTCTCTCTCTCCCTCCCGGGTATTTACCCGGCCCTGTCTCTCTCTCTCTCTCCCGGGTATTTAGCCGGCCCTGTCTCTCTCTCTCCCGGGTATTTACACAGCCCTGTCTCTCTCTCCCTCCCGGGTATTTACCGGGCCCTGACTCTCCCTCTCCCGGGTATTTACCGGTCCCTGACTCTCCCTCTCCCGGGTATTTACCGGACCGACTCTCCCTCTCCCGGGTATTTACCGGACCTTACTCTCCCTCTCCCGGGTATTTACTGGGCCCTGACTCTCCCTCTCCCGGGTACTTACCGGGCCCTGACTCTCCCTCTCCCGGGTATTTACCGGGCCCTGACTCTCCATCTCCCGGGTATTTACCGGGCCGACTCTCCCTCTCCCGGGTATTTACCGGGCCCTGACTTTCCCTCTCCCGGGTATTTACCGGGCCCTGACTCTCCCTCTCCCGGGTATTTACCGGGCCCTGTCTCTCTCTCTCCCGGGTATTTACCCGGCCCTGTCTCACTCACTCTACTGGGTATTTACCCGGCCCTGTCTCTCTCTCCCGGGTATTTACCCGGCCCTGTCTCTCTCTCTCTCTCCCGGCTATTTACCCGGTCCTGCCTCTCTCTCTCTCTCTCCCGGGTATTTACCCGGCCCTGTCTCTCTCTCTCTCTCCCGGGTATTTACCCGGCCCTGTCTCTCTCTCTCCCGGGTATTTACCCGGCCCTGTGTCTCTCTCTCTCTCCCGGCTATTTACCCGGCCCTGTCTCTCTCTCTCTCTCCCGGGTATTTACCCGGCCCTGTCTCTCTCTCTCTCTCCCTGGTATTAAACCGGCCCTGTCTCTCTCTCTCTCTCCCTGGTATTAAACCGGCCCTGTCTCTCTCTCTCTCTCCCTGGTATTTACCCGGCCCTGTCTCTCTCTCTCTCTCTCTCTCCCGGCTATTTACCCGGCCCTGTCTCTCTCTCTCCCGGGTATTTACCCGGCCCTGTCTCAATCTCTCCCGGGTATTTACCCGGCCCTGTCTCTCTCTATCTCTCCCGGGTATTTACCCGGCCCTGTCACTCTCTCTCTCTCCCCCGGGCATTTACTCGGCCCTGTCTCTCCCTCTCCCCAGGGTATTTACCTGGCCCTGTCTCTCTCTCTCTCTCTCCCGGGTATTTTACCCTGCCCTGTCTCTCTCCCAGGTATTTACTGGGCCCTGTCTCTCTCTCTCTCCCTCTCCCAGGGGTTTACACGGCACTGACTCTTTGTCCCTGGGTATTTACCCGGCCCTGTCTCTCTCTCTCTCTCTCTCTCCCCCGGGTATTTACCCGGCCCTGTCTCTCTCTCCCCGGTATTTACCCGGCCCTGCCTCTCTCTCTCTCTCTCCCGGGTATTTACCCGGCCCCGTCTCTCTCTCTCTCTCTCCCGGGTATTTACCCGGCCCTGTCTCTCTCTCTATCTCTCTCTCTCTCCCGGGTATTTAACCGGCCCTGTCTCTCTCTCTCCCGGTTATTTACACGGCCCTGTCTCTCTCTCCCTTCCGGGTATTTACCGGGCCCTGACTCTCCCTGTCCCGGGTCTTTACCGGTCCCTGACTCTCCCTCTCCCGGGTATTTACCGGGCCGACTCTCCCTCTCCCGGGTACTTACCGGGCACTGACTCTCCCTCTCCCGGGTATTTACCGGGCCCTGACTCTCCCTCTCCCGGGTATTTACCGGGCCCTGACTCTCCCTCTCCCGGGTATTTACCGGGCCCTGACTCTCCCTCTCCCGGGTATTTACCTGGCCCTGATTCTCCCTCTCCCGGGTATTTACTGGGCCCTGACTCTCCCTCTCCCGGGTATTTAACGGGCCCTGTCTCTCTCCCGGGTATTTAACGGGCCCTGTCTCTCTCCCGGGTATTTACCGGGCCCTGTATCTCTCCCGGGTATTTACCGGGCCCTGTATCTCTCCCGGGAATTTACCCGGCCCTGTCTCTCTCCCGTGTATTTACTCGGCCCTGTCTCTCTCCCGTGTATTTACCCGGCCCTGTCTCTCTCCCGTGTATTTACCCGGCCCTGTCTCTCTCCCGTGTATTTACCCTGCCCTGTCTCTCTCCCGTGTATTTGCCCGGCCCTGTCTCGCTCTCTCGATCTCCCGGGTATTTAACCGGCCCTGTCTCTCTCTCTCTCCCGTGTATTTACCCGGCCCTGTCTCTCTCTCGACCTCCCGGGTATTAACCCGGCCCTGTCTCTCTCTCCCTGGTATTTACCCGGCCCTGTCTCTCTCTCTCTCCCGGCTATTTACCCGGCCCTGTCTCTCTCTCTCCCGGGTATTTACCCGGCCCTGTCTCTCTCTCCCTCCCGGGTATTTACCCGGCCCTGTCTCTCTCTCTCTCCCGGCTATTTACCCGGCCCTGTCTCTCTCTCTCCCGGGTATTTACCGGGCCCTGACTCTCCCTCTCCTGGGTATTTACCGGGCCCTGACTCTCCCTCTCCCAGGTATTTACTGGGCCCTGACTCTCTCTCTCCCGGGGATTTACCGGGCCCTGTCTCTCTCCCGGGTATTTACCGGGCCCTGTCTCTCTCTCTCTCTCTCCCGGGTATTTACCCGGCCCTGTCTCTCTCTCTCTCTCTCTCTCTCCCGGGTATTTACCCGGCCCTGTCTCTCTCTCTCTCTCCCGGGTATTTACCCGGCCCTGTCTCTCTCTCTCTCTCCCGGGTATTTACCCGGCCCTGTCTCTCTCTCCCTCCCGGGTATTTACCCGGCCCTGTCTCTCTCTCTCTCTCCCGGGTATTTACACGGCCCTGTCTCTCTCTCCCTCCCGGGTATTTACCGGGCCCTGACTCTCCCTCTCCCGGGTATTTACCGGTCCCTGACTCTCCCTCTCCCGGGTATTTACCGGTCCCTGACTCTCCCTCTCCCGGGTATTTACCGGACCGACTCTCCCTCTCCCGGGTATTTACCGGACCTTACTCTCCCTCTCCCGGGTATTTACTGGGCCCTGACTCTCCCTCTCCCGGGTATTTACCGGGCCCTGACTCTCCCTCTCCCGGGTATTTACCGGGCCCTGACTCTCCCTCTCCCGGGTATTTACCGGGCCCTGACTCTCCCTCTCCCGGGTATTTACCTGGCCCTGATTCTCCCTCTCCCGGGTATTTACTGGGCCCTGACTCTCCCTCTCCCGGGTATTTAACGGGCCCTGTCTCTCTCCCGGGTATTTAACGGGCCCTGTCTCTCTCCCGGGTATTTACCGGGCCCTGTATCTCTCCCGGGTATTTACCGGGCCCTGTATCTCTCCCGGGAATTTACCCGGCCCTGTCTCTCTCCCGGGAATTTACTCGGCCCTGTCTCTCTCCCGTGTATTTACCCGGCCCTGTCTCTCTCCCGTGTATTGACCCGGCCCTGTCTCTCTCCCGTGTATTTACCCTGCCCTGTCTCTCTCCCGTGTATTTGCCCGGCCCTGTCTCGCTCTCTCGATCTCCCGGGTATTTAACCGGCCCTGTCTCTCTCTCTCTCCCGTGTATTTACCCGGCCCTGTCTCTCTCTCGACCTCCCGGGTATTAACCCGGCCCTGTCTCTCTCTCCCTGGTATTTACCCGGCCCTGTCTCTCTCTCTCTCCCGGCTATTTACCCGGCCCTGTCTCTCTCTCTCCCGGGTATTTACCGGGCCCTGACTCTCCCTCTCCTGGGTATTTACCGGGCCCTGACTCTCCCTCTCCCAGGTATTTACCGGGCCCTGACTCTCTCTCTCCCGGGTATTTACCGGGCCCTGTCTCTCTCCCGGGTATTTACCGGGCCCTGTCTCACTCACTCTACTGGGTATTTACCCGGCCCTGTCTCTCTCTCCCGGGTATTTACCCGGCCCCGTCTCAATCTCTCTCTCCCGGCTATTTACCCGGTCCTGCCTCTCTCTCTCTCTCTCCCGGGTATTTACCCGGCCCTGTCTCTCTCTCTCCCGGGTATTTACCCGGCCCTGTGTCTCTCTCTCTCTCCCGGCTATTTACCCGGCCCCGTCTCTCTCTCTCTCTCCCGGGTATTTACCCGGCCCTGTCTCTCTCTCTCTCTCTCCCTGGTATTAAACCGGCCCTGTCTCTCTCTCTCTCTCCCTGGTATTAAACCGGCCCTGTCTCTCTCTCTCTCTCCCTGGTATTTACCCGGCCCTGTCTCTCTCTCTCTCTCTCTCTCTCTCCCGGCTATTTACCCGGCCCTGTCTCTCTCTCTCCCGGGTATTTACCCGGCCCTGTCTCAATCTCTCCCGGGTATTTACCCGGCCCTGTCTCTCTCTATCTCTCCCGGGTATTTACCCGGCCCTGTCACTCTCTCTCTCTCCCCCGGGCATTTACTCGGCCCTGTCTCTCCCTCTCCCCAGGGTATTTACCTGGCCCTGTCTCTCTCTCTCTCTCTCCCGGGTATTTTACCCTGCCCTGTCTCTCTCCCAGGTATTTACTGGGCCCTGTCTCTCTCTCTCTCCCTCTCCCAGGGGTTTACACGGCACTGACTCTTTGTCCCTGGGTATTTACCCGGCCCTGTCTCTCTCTCTCTCTCTCTCTCCCCCGGGTATTTACCCGGCCCTGTCTCTCTCTCCCCGGTATTTACCCGGCCCTGCCTCTCTCTCTCTCTCTCCCGGGTATTTACCCGGCCCCGTCTCTCTCTCTCTCTCTCCCGGGTATTTACCCGGCCCTGTCTCTCTCTCTATCTCTCTCTCTCTCCCGGGTATTTAACCGGCCCTGTCTCTCTCTCTCCCGGTTATTTACACGGCCCTGTCTCTCTCTCCCTTCCGGGTATTTACCGGGCCCTGACTCTCCCTGTCCCGGGTCTTTACCGGTCCCTGACTCTCCCTCTCCCGGGTATTTACCGGGCCGACTCTCCCTCTCCCGGGTACTTACCGGGCACTGACTCTCCCTCTCCCGGGTATTTACCGGGCCCTGACTCTCCCTCTCCCGGGTATTTACCGGGCCCTGACTCTCCCTCTCCCGGGTATTTACCGGGCCCTGACTCTCCCTCTCCCGGGTATTTACCTGGCCCTGATTCTCCCTCTCCCGGGTATTTACTGGGCCCTGACTCTCCCTCTCCCGGGTATTTAACGGGCCCTGTCTCTCTCCCGGGTATTTAACGGGCCCTGTCTCTCTCCCGGGTATTTACCGGGCCCTGTATCTCTCCCGGGTATTTACCGGGCCCTGTATCTCTCCCGGGTATTTACCGGGCCCTGTATCTCTCCCGGGAATTTACCCGGCCCTGTCTCTCTCCCGTGTATTTACTCGGCCCTGTCTCTCTCCCGTGTATTTACCCGGCCCTGTCTCTCTCCCGTGTATTTACCCGGCCCTGTCTCTCTCCCGTGTATTTACCCGGCCCTGTCTCTCTCCCGTGTATTTGCCCGGACCTGTCTCGCTCTCTCGATCTCCCGGGTATTTAACCGGCCCTGTCTCTCTCTCTCTCCCGTGTATTTACCCGGCCCTGTCTCTCTCTCGACCTCCCGGGTATTAACCCGGCCCTGTCTCTCTCTCCCTGGTATTTACCCGGCCCTGTCTCTCTCTCTCTCCCGGCTATTTACCCGGCCCTGTCTCTCTCTCTCCCGGGTATTTACCGGGCCCTGACTCTCCCTCTCCTGGGTATTTACCGGGCCCTGACTCTCCCTCTCCCAGGTATTTACTGGGCCCTGACTCTCTCTCTCCCGGGTATTTACCGGGCCCTGTCTCTCTCCCGGGTATTTACCGGGCCCTGTCTCTCTCTCTCTCTCTCCCGGGTATTTACCCGGCCCTGTCTCTCTCTCTCTCTCTCCCGGGTATTTACCCGGCCCTGTCTCTCTCTCTCTCCCGGGTATTTACCCGGCCCTGTCTCTCTCTCTCTCCCGGGTATTTACCCGGCCCTGTCTCTCTCTCCCTCCCGGGTATTTACCCGGCCCTGTCTCTCTCTCTCTCTCTCTCTCTCCCGGGTATTTAGCCGGCCCTGTCTCTCTCTCTCCCGGGTATTTACACGGCCCTGTCTCTCTCTCCCTCCCGGGTATTTACCGGGCCCTGACTCTCCCTCTCCCGGGTATTTACCGGTCCCTGACTCTCCCTCTCCCGGGTATTTACCGGACCGACTCTACCTCTCCCGGGTATTTACTGGGCCCTGACTCTCCCTCTCCCGGGTACTTACCGGGCCCTGACTCTCCCTCTCCCGGGTATTTACCGGGCCCTGACTCTCCATCTCCCGGGTATTTACCGGGCCGACTCTCCCTCTCCCGGGTATTTACCGGGCCCTGACTTTCCCTCTCCCGGGTATTTACCGGGCCCTGACTCTCCCTCTCCCGGGTATTTACCGGGCCCTGACTCTGCCTCTCCCGGGTATTTACCGGGCCCTGACTCTCCCTCTCCCGGGTATTTACCGGGCCCTGTCTCTCTCCCGGGTATTTACAGGGCCCTGTCTCTCTCCCGGGTATTTACCGGGCCCTGTCTCTCTCCCGGGTATTTACCGGGCCCTGTCTCTCTCCCGGGTATTTACCGGGCCCTGTCTCTCTCCCGGGTATTTACCGGGCCCTGTCTCTCTCCCGGGTATTTACCGGGCCCTGTCTCTCTCCCGGGTATTTACCGGGCCCTGTCTCTCTCCCGGGTATTTACCGGGCCCTGTCTCTCTCCCGGGTATTTACCCGGCCCTGTCTCTCTCCCGGGTATTTACCCGGCCCTGTCTCTCTCCCAGGTATTTACTGGGCCCTGTCTCTCTCTCTCTCCCTCTCCCCCGGGTATTTACCCTGCCCTGTCTCTCTCTCTATCTCTCTCTCCCGGGTATTTAGCCGGCCCTGTCTCTCTCTCTCCCGGGTATTTACACGGCCCTGTCTCTCTCTCCCTCCCGGGTATTTACCGGGCCCTGACTCTCCCTCTCCCGGGTCTTTACCGGTCCCTGACTCTCCCTCTCCCGGGTATTAACCGGGCCGACTCTCCCTCTCCCGGGTACTTACCGGGCACTGACTCTCCCTCTCCCGGGTATTTACCGGGCCCTGACTCTCCCTCTCCCGGGTATTTACCGGGCCCTGACTCTCCCTCTCCCGGGTATTTACCGGGCCCTGACTTTCCCTCTCCCGGGTATTTACCGGGCCTGACTCTCCCTCTCCCGGGTATTTACCGGGCCCTGACTCTCCCTCTCCCGGGTATTTACCGGGCCCTGACTCTCCCTCTCCCGGGTATTTAACGGGCCCTGTCTCTCACCCAGGTATTTACCGGGCCCTGTCTCTTTCCCGGGTATTTACCCGGCCCTGTCTCTCTCCCGTGTATTTACTCGGTCCTGTCTCTCTCCCGTGTATTTACCCGGCCCTGTCTCTCTCCCGTGTATTTACCCGGCCCTGTCTCTCTCCCGTGTATTTACCCTGCCCTGTCTCTCTCCCGTGTATTTGCCCGGCCCTGTCTCGCTCTCTCGCTCTCCCGGGTATTTAACCGGCCCTGTCTCTCTCTCTCTCTCCCGTGTATTTACCTGGCCCTGTCTCTCTCTCGCCCTCCCGGGTATTAACCCGGCCCTGTCTCTCTCTCCCTGGTATTTACCCGGCCCTGTCTCTCTCTCTCCCGGCTATTTACCCGGCCCTGTCTCTCTCTCTCCCGGGTATTTACCCGGCCCTGTCTCTCTCTCTCCCGGGTATTTACCCGGCCCTGTCTCTCTCTCTCCCGGGTATTTACCCGGCCCTGTCTCTCTCTCTCCCGGGTATTTACCCGGCCCTGTCTCACTCACTCTACTGGGTATTTACCCGGCCCTGTCTCTCTCTCCCGGGTATTTACCCGGCCCTGTCTCTCTCTCTCTCTCCCGGCTATTTACCCGGTCCTGCCTCTCTCTCTCTCTCTCCCGGGTATTTACCCGGCCCTGTCTCTCTCTCTCTCTCCCGGGTATTTACCCGGCCCTGTCTCTCTCTCTCTCTCCCGGGTATTTACCCGGCCCTGTGTCTCTCTCTCTCTCCCGGCTATTTACCCGGCCCTGTCTCTCTCTCTCTCTCCCGGGTATTTACCCGGCCCTGTCTCTCTCTCTCTCTCCCTGGTATTAAACCGGCCCTGTCTCTCTCTCTCTCTCCCTGGTATTAAACCGGCCCTGTCTCTCTCTCTCTCTCCCGGGTATTTACCCGGCCCTGTCTCTCTCTCTCTCTCCCTGGTATTAAACCGGCCCTGTCTCTCTCTCTCTCTCCCTGGTATTAAACCGGCCCTGTCTCTCTCTCTCTCTCCCTGGTATTTACCCGGCCCGTCTCTCTCTCTCTCTCTCTCCCGGCTATTTACCCGGCCCTGTCTCTCTCTCTCCCGGGTATTTACCCGGCCCTGTCTCAATCTCTCCCGGGTATTTACCCGGCCCTGTCTCTCTCTATCTCTCCCGGGTATTTACCCGGCCCTGTCACTCTCTCTCTCTCCCCCGGGCATTTACTCGGCCCTGTCTCTCCCTCTCCCCAGGGTATTTACCTGGCCCTGTCTCTCTCTCTCTCTCTCCCGGGTATTTTACCCTGCCCTGTCTCTCTCCCAGGTATTTACTGGGCCCTGTCTCTCTCTCTCTCCCTCTCCCAGGGGTTTACACGGCACTGACTCTTTGTCCCTGGGTATTTACCCGGCCCTGTCTCTCTCTCTCTCTCTCTCTCCCCCGGGTATTTACCCGGCCCTGTCTCTCTCTCCCCGGTATTTACCCGGCCCTGCCTCTCTCTCTCTCTCTCCCGGGTATTTACCCGGCCCCGTCTCTCTCTCTCTCTCTCCCGGGTATTTACCCGGCCCTGTCTCTCTCTCTATCTCTCTCTCTCTCCCGGGTATTTAACCGGCCCTGTCTCTCTCTCTCCCGGTTATTTACACGGCCCTGTCTCTCTCTCCCTTCCGGGTATTTACCGGGCCCTGACTCTCCCTGTCCCGGGTCTTTACCGGTCCCTGACTATCCCTCTCCCGGGTATTTACCGGGCCGACTCTCCCTCTCCCGGGTACTTACCGGGCACTGACTCTCCCTCTCCCGGGTATTTACCGGGCCCTGACTCTCCCTCTCCCGGGTATTTACCGGGCCCTGACTCTCCCTCTCCCGGGTATTTACCGGGCCCTGACTCTCCCTCTCCCGGGTATTTACCTGGCCCTGATTCTCCCTCTCCCGGGTATTTACTGGGCCCTGACTCTCCCTCTCCCGGGTATTTAACGGGCCCTGTCTCTCTCCCGGGTATTTAACGGGCCCTGTCTCTCTCCCGGGTATTTACCGGGCCCTGTATCTCTCCCGGGTATTTACCGGGCCCTGTATCTCTCCCGGGAATTTACCCAGCCCTGTCTCTCTCCCGTGTATTTACTCGGCCCTGTCTCTCTCCCGTGTATTTACCCGGCCCTGTCTCTCTCCCGTGTATTTACCCGGCCCTGTCTCTCTCCCGTGTATTTACCCTGCCCTGTCTCTCTCCCGTGTATTTGCCCGGCCCTGTCTCGCTCTCTCGATCTCCCGGGTATTTAACCGGCCCTGTCTCTCTCTCTCTCTCCCGTGTATTTACCCGGCCCTGTCTCTCTCTCGACATCCGGGTATTAACCCGGCCCTGTCTCTCTCTCCCTGGTATTTACCCGGCCCTGTCTCTCTCTCTCTCCCGGCTATTTACCCGGCCCTGTCTCTCTCTCTCCCGGGTATTTACCGGGCCCTGACTCTCCCTCTCCTGGGTATTTACCGGGCCCTGACTCTCCCTCTCCCAGGTATTTACTGGGCCCTGACTCTCTCTCTCCCGGGTATTTACCGGGCCCTGTCTCTCTCCCGGGTATTTACCGGGCCCTGTCTCTCTCTCTCTCTCTCTCCCGGGTATTTACCCGGCCCTGTCTCTCTCTCTCTCTCTCTCTCTCTCCCGGGTATTTACCCGGCCCTGTCTCTCTCTCTCTCCCGGGTATTTACCCGGCCCTGTCTCTCTCTCTCTCCCGGGTATTTACCCGGCCCTGTCTCTCTCTCCCTCCCGGGTATTTACCCGGCCCTGTCTCTCTCTCTCTCTCCCGGGTATTTAGCCGGCCCTGTCTCTCTCTCTCCCGGGTATTTACACAGCCCTGTCTCTCTCTCCCTCCCGGGTATTTACCGGGCCCTGACTCTCCCTCTCCCGGGTATTTACCGGTCCCTGACTCTCCCTCTCCCGGGTATTTACCGGACCGACTCTCCCTCTCCCGGGTATTTACCGGACCTTACTCTCCCTCTCCCGGGTATTTACTGGGCCCTGACTCTCCCTCTCCCGGGTACTTACCGGGCCCTGACTCTCCCTCTCCCGGGTATTTACCGGGCCCTGACTCTCCATCTCCCGGGTATTTACCGGGCCGACTCTCCCTCTCCCGGGTATTTACCGGGCCCTGACTTTCCCTCTCCCGGGTATTTACCGGGCCCTGACTCTCCCTCTCCCGGGTATTTACCGGGCCCTGTCTCTCTCTCTCCCGGGTATTTACCCGGCCCTGTCTCACTCACTCTACTGGGTATTTACCCGGCCCTGTCTCTCTCTCCCGGGTATTTACCCGGCCCTGTCTCTCTCTCTCTCTCCCGGCTATTTACCCGGTCCTGCCTCTCTCTCTCTCTCTCCCGGGTATTTACCCGGCCCTGTCTCTCTCTCTCTCTCCCGGGTATTTACCCGGCCCTGTCTCTCTCTCTCCCGGGTATTTACCCGGCCCTGTGTCTCTCTCTCTCTCCCGGCTATTTACCCGGCCCTGTCTCTCTCTCTCTCTCCCGGGTATTTACCCGGCCCTGTCTCTCTCTCTCTCTCCCTGGTATTAAACCGGCCCTGTCTCTCTCTCTCTCTCCCTGGTATTAAACCGGCCCTGTCTCTCTCTCTCTCTCCCTGGTATTTACCCGGCCCTGTCTCTCTCTCTCTCTCTCTCTCTCCCGGCTATTTACCCGGCCCTGTCTCTCTCTCTCCCGGGTATTTACCCGGCCCTGTCTCAATCTCTCCCGGGTATTTACCCGGCCCTGTCTCTCTCTATCTCTCCCGGGTATTTACCCGGCCCTGTCACTCTCTCTCTCTCCCCCGGGCATTTACTCGGCCCTGTCTCTCCCTCTCCCCAGGGTATTTACCTGGCCCTGTCTCTCTCTCTCTCTCTCCCGGGTATTTTACCCTGCCCTGTCTCTCTCCCAGGTATTTACTGGGCCCTGTCTCTCTCTCTCTCCCTCTCCCAGGGGTTTACACGGCACTGACTCTTTGTCCCTGGGTATTTACCCGGCCCTGTCTCTCTCTCTCTCTCCCCCGGGTATTTACCCGGCCCTGTCTCTCTCTCCCCGGTATTTACCCGGCCCTGCCTCTCTCTCTCTCTCTCCCGGGTATTTACCCGGCCCCGTCTCTCTCTCTCTCTCTCCCGGGTATTTACCCGGCCCTGTCTCTCTCTCTATCTCTCTCTCTCTCCCGGGTATTTAACCGGCCCTGTCTCTCTCTCTCCCGGTTATTTACACGGCCCTGTCTCTCTCTCCCTTCCGGGTATTTACCGGGCCCTGACTCTCCCTGTCCCGGGTCTTTACCGGTCCCTGACTCTCCCTCTCCCGGGTATTTACCGGGCCGACTCTCCCTCTCCCGGGTACTTACCGGGCACTGACTCTCCCTCTCCCGGGTATTTACCGGGCCCTGACTCTCCCTCTCCCGGGTATTTACCGGGCCCTGACTCTCCCTCTCCCGGGTATTTACCGGGCCCTGACTCTCCCTCTCCCGGGTATTTACCTGGCCCTGATTCTCCCTCTCCCGGGTATTTACTGGGCCCTGACTCTCCCTCTCCCGGGTATTTAACGGGCCCTGTCTCTCTCCCGGGTATTTAACGGGCCCTGTCTCTCTCCCGGGTATTTACCGGGCCCTGTATCTCTCCCGGGTATTTACCGGGCCCTGTATCTCTCCCGGGAATTTACCCGGCCCTGTCTCTCTCCCGTGTATTTACTCGGCCCTGTCTCTCTCCCGTGTATTTACCCGGCCCTGTCTCTCTCCCGTGTATTTACCCGGCCCTGTCTCTCTCCCGTGTATTTACCCTGCCCTGTCTCTCTCCCGTGTATTTGCCCGGCCCTGTCTCGCTCTCTCGATCTCCCGGGTATTTAACCGGCCCTGTCTCTCTCTCTCTCCCGTGTATTTAACCGGCCCTGTCTCTCTCTCGACCTCCCGGGTATTAACCCGGCCCTGTCTCTCTCTCCCTGGTATTTACCCGGCCCTGTCTCTCTCTCTCTCCCGGCTATTTACCCGGCCCTGTCTCTCTCTCTCCCGGGTATTTACCGGGCCCTGACTCTCCCTCTCCTGGGTATTTACCGGGCCCTGACTCTCCCTCCCCCAGGTATTTACTGGGCCCTGACTCTCTCTCTCCCGGGGATTTACCGGGCCCTGTCTCTCTCCCGGGTATTTACCGGGCCCTGTCTCTCTCTCTCTCTCTCCCGGGTATTTACCCGGCCCTGTCTCTCTCTCTCTCTCTCTCTCTCCCGGGTATTTACCCGGCCCTGTCTCTCTCTCCCTCCCGGGTATTTACCCGGCCCTGTCTCTCTCTCTCTCTCCCGGGTATTTAGCCGGCCCTGTCTCTCTCTCTCCCGGGTATTTACACAGCCCTGTCTCTCTCTCCCTCCCGGGTATTTACCGGGCCCTGACTCTCCCTCTCCCGGGTATTTACCGGTCCCTGACTCTCCCTCTCCCGGGTATTTACCGGACCGACTCTCCCTCTCCCGGGTATTTACCGGACCTTACTCTCCCTCTCCCGGGTATTTACTGGGCCCTGACTCTCCCTCTCCCGGGTACTTACCGGGCCCTGACTCTCCCTCTCCCGGGTATTTACCGGGCCCTGACTCTCCATCTCCCGGGTATTTACCGGGCCGACTCTCCCTCTCCCGGGTATTTACCGGGCCCTGACTTTCCCTCTCCCGGGTATTTACCGGGCCCTGACTCTCCCTCTCCCGGGTATTTACCGGGCCCTGTCTCTCTCTCTCCCGGGTATTTACCCGGCCCTGTCTCACTCACTCTACTGGGTATTTACCCGGCCCTGTCTCTCTCTCCCGGGTATTTACCCGGCCCTGTCTCTCTCTCTCTCTCCCGGCTATTTACCCGGTCCTGCCTCTCTCTCTCTCTCTCCCGGGTATTTACCCGGCCCTGTCTCTCTCTCTCTCTCCCGGGTATTTACCCGGCCCTGTCTCTCTCTCTCCCGGGTATTTACCCGGCCCTGTGTCTCTCTCTCTCTCCCGGCTATTTACCCGGCCCTGTCTCTCTCTCTCTCTCTCCCGGGTATTTACCCGGCCCTGTCTCTCTCTCTCTCTCCCTGGTATTAAACCGGCCCTGTCTCTCTCTCTCTCTCCCTGGTATTAAACCGGCCCTGTCTCTCTCTCTCTCTCCCTGGTATTTACCCGGCCCTGTCTCTCTCTCTCTCTCTCTCCCGGCTATTTACCCGGCCCTGTCTCTCTCTCTCCCGGGTATTTACCCGGCCCTGTCTCAATCTCTCCCGGGTATTTACCCGGCCCTGTCTCTCTCTATCTCTCCCGGGTATTTACCCGGCCCTGTCACTCTCTCTCTCTCCCCCGGGCATTTACTCGGCCCTGTCTCTCCCTCTCCCCAGGGTATTTACCTGGCCCTGTCTCTCTCTCTCTCTCTCCCGGGTATTTTACCCTGCCCTGTCTCTCTCCCAGGTATTTACTGGGCCCTGTCTCTCTCTCTCTCCCTCTCCCAGGGGTTTACACGGCACTGACTCTTTGTCCCTGGGTATTTACCCGGCCCTGTCTCTCTCTCTCTCTCTCTCTCCCCCGGGTATTTACCCGGCCCTGTCTCTCTCTCCCCGGTATTTACCCGGCCCTGCCTCTCTCTCTCTCTCTCCCGGGTATTTACCCGGCCCCGTCTCTCTCTCTCTCTCTCCCGGGTATTTACCCGGCCCTGTCTCTCTCTCTATCTCTCTCTCTCTCCCGGGTATTTAACCGGCCCTGTCTCTCTCTCTCCCGGTTATTTACACGGCCCTGTCTCTCTCTCCCTTCCGGGTATTTACCGGGCCCTGACTCTCCCTGTCCCGGGTCTTTACCGGTCCCTGACTCTCCCTCTCCCGGGTATTTACCGGGCCGACTCTCCCTCTCCCGGGTACTTACCGGGCACTGACTCTCCCTCTCCCGGGTATTTACCGGGCCCTGACTCTCCCTCTCCCGGGTATTTACCGGGCCCTGACTCTCCCTCTCCCGGGTATTTACCGGGCCCTGACTCTCCCTCTCCCGGGTATTTACCTGGCCCTGATTCTCCCTCTCCCGGGTATTTACTGGGCCCTGACTCTCCCTCTCCCGGGTATTTAACGGGCCCTGTCTCTCTCCCGGGTATTTAACGGGCCCTGTCTCTCTCCCGGGTATTTACCGGGCCCTGTATCTCTCCCGGGTATTTACCGGGCCCTGTATCTCTCCCGGGAATTTACCCGGCCCTGTCTCTCTCCCGTGTATTTACTCGGCCCTGTCTCTCTCCCGTGTATTTACCCGGCCCTGTCTCTCTCCCGTGTATTTACCCGGCCCTGTCTCTCTCCCGTGTATTTACCCTGCCCTGTCTCTCTCCCGTGTATTTGCCCGGCCCTGTCTCGCTCTCTCGATCTCCCGGGTATTTAACCGGCCCTGTCTCTCTCTCTCTCCCGTGTATTTACCCGGCCCTGTCTCTCTCTCGACCTCCCGGGTATTAACCCGGCCCTGTCTCTCTCTCCCTGGTATTTACCCGGCCCTGTCTCTCTCTCTCTCCCGGCTATTTACCCGGCCCTGTCTCTCTCTCTCCCGGGTATTTACCGGGCCCTGACTCTCCCTCTCCTGGGTATTTACCGGGCCCTGACTCTCCCTCTCCCAGGTATTTACTGGGCCCTGACTCTCTCTCTCCCGGGGATTTACCGGGCCCTGTCTCTCTCCCGGGTATTTACCGGGCCCTGTCTCTCTCTCTCTCTCTCCCGGGTATTTACCCGGCCCTGTCTCTCTCTCTCTCTCCCGGGTATTTACCCGGCCCTGTCTCTCTCTCTCTCCCGGGTATTTACCCGGCCCTGTCTCTCTCTCTCTCCCGGGTATTTACCCGGCCCTGTCTCTCTCTCCCTCCGGGTATTTACCCGGCCCTGTCTCTCTCTCTCTCTCCCGGGTATTTAGCCGGCCCTGTCTCTCTCTCTCCCGGGTATTTACACGGCCCTGTCTCTCTCTCCCTCCCGGGTATTTACCGGGCCCTGACTCTCCCTCTCCCGGGTATTTACCGGTCCCTGACTCTCCCTCTCCCGGGTATTTACCGGACCGACTCTCCCTCTCCCGGGTATTTACCGGACCTTACTCTCCCTCTCCCGGGTATTTACTGGGCCCTGACTCTCCCTCTCCCGGGTATTTACCGGGCCCTGACTCTCCCTCTCCCGGGTATTTACCGGGCCCTGACTCTCCCTCTCCCGGGTATTTACCGGGCCCTGACTCTCCCTCTCCCGGGTATTTACCTGGCCCTGATTCTCCCTCTCCCGGGTATTTACTGGGCCCTGACTCTCCCTCTCCCGGGTATTTAACGGGCCCTGTCTCTCTCCCGGGTATTTAACGGGCCCTGTCTCTCTCCCGGGTATTTACCGGGCCCTGTCTCTCTCCCGGGTATTTACCGGGCCCTGTATCTCTCCCGGGAATTTACCCGGCCCTGTCTCTCTCCCGTGTATTTACTCGGCCCTGTCTCTCTCCCGTGTATTTACCCGGCCCTGTCTCTCTCCCGTGTATTGACCCGGCCCTGTCTCTCTCCCGTGTATTTACCCTGCCCTGTCTCTCTCCCGTGTATTTGCCCGGCCCTGTCTCGCTCTCTCGATCTCCCGGGTATTTAACCGGCCCTGTCTCTCTCTCTCTCCCGTGTATTTGCCCGGCCCTGTCTCTCTCTCGACCTCCCGGGTATTAACCCGGCCCTGTCTCTCTCTCCCTGGTATTTACCCGGCCCTGTCTCTCTCTCTCTCCCGGCTATTTACCCGGCCCTGTCTCTCTCTCTCCCGGGTATTTACCGGGCCCTGACTCTCCCTCTCCTGGGTATTTACCGGGCCCTGACTCTCCCTCTCCCAGGTATTTACCGGGCCCTGACTCTCTCTCTCCCGGGTATTTACCGGGCCCTGTCTCTCTCCCGGGTATTTACCGGGCCCTGTCTCACTCACTCTACTGGGTATTTACCCGGCCCTGTCTCTCTCTCCCGGGTATTTACCCGGCCCCGTCTCTCTCTCTCTCTCCCGGCTATTTACCCGGTCCTGCCTCTCTCTCTCTCTCTCCCGGGTATTTACCCGGCCCTGTCTCTCTCTCTCTCTCCCGGGTATTTACCCGGCCCTGTCTCTCTCTCTCCCGGGTATTTACCCGGCCCTGTGTCTCTCTCTCTCTCCCGGCTATTTACCCGGCCCCGTCTCTCTCTCTCTCTCCCGGGTATTTACCCGGCCCTGTCTCTCTCTCTCTCTCTCCCTGGTATTAAACCGGCCCTGTCTCTCTCTCTCTCTCCCTGGTATTAAACCGGCCCTGTCTCTCTCTCTCTCTCCCTGGTATTTACCCGGCCCTGTCTCTCTCTCTCTCTCTCTCCCGGCTATTTACCCGGCCCTGTCTCTCTCTCTCCCGGGTATTTACCCGGCCCTGTCTCAATCTCTCCCGGGTATTTACCCGGCCCTGTCTCTCTCTATCTCTCCC
>JANJGN010005348.1:0-2500 GCA_026770705.1 Isurus oxyrinchus
AGATGTCGGTCGGTAGTCCAGCGCCGAGGAGGCCTCGAAAGCCCGCGACACCTCCTTTCGCCGTTTCCCCATCGGGAGAACCGAGGGGAAATCATTATCTAGCTCCGGCAGCCCCCCTCCAACAATTGCAACCCGCCCCGTGGCCGGGCCGATTCGCCCCGCCTAGCGGGAATGCCTCCACCGGGGGGCCCGGCAGAAGCTTCGGATCCGACCTCATGGACTTCCGTCTTGGCACGGATTTCCCTCACACGGGCCCAGGGGCCACTTCCCCCGGCCTTCGGACGCAGCCGGAGGTGCATCGGGCCGAAGCCGCCTTCCCGGCCGGCTTCCGGAGGTTTCCGGGGCAAACTCCGGTCCTCCCGGCGAGGGGGAGCCTTCCCCGTGCACGCCCGGGTGTCAGGCCGCCGCTTTTCTTGACCGGCCGAAAGAGGCGAAAAATGCCGAAAATGACCAAAAATGGCCGACGGCGGGGCCTCCCGGTCGGTTTGGCGGCAGCCTGGGTCGGTCCCTGCAGACCTGGAGGCTCGAGAAGGCACTTGGCGAAGTCGACCCATTCTCGATTTGCCACCTCCTCCTATTCTGCAGATAGCCCCGCCAACCTCCACAGCCAGCAAATGCAACCGTCATTCAGGCCGACGACCCTCCGGTAGTCATACCGAGGAAGAGGCACCGAAGCCCCGCCAGGCCTTCCGGATTGCACCCGCTCCCCGACCGGTTCTTTTTCAAAAAAGGGCCCAGGAGCCCGGATTATTTTAGGACGCGCTCGGGACCGCCCTGAGGGACACCGAACACCCAACCTTTCCCCGGGTCGACCCTCCCCGCCTCGGCCACCGGGGGGGGGGTCGAACCGGATCACCGGTTAATGATTTCCCCCTGCTCGGACTCGGCTGTTTCTCAACCGCGCTTGCCCGGCTCGGCCCCCAGCCCCGGCCCCTCACGTGGGGGCCCTGAATACGCCCCCCGGCAGCCATCTTGGCCCGCCGGCCCGGTATTTCAGGCCGTTTCGACCCTTCCCTGCCCGCTGGCTGACTGGTTCACCATGTCCCCATTCTGCGCTTAGACTTTTCAGCTGCTCGGGATGCCGGCTGATGACGGCTCCCGTACGACCGGGCGGGCGGCTCCAACTACCGGCCGGCTGCCCGGCCTGCTAACCCGTTAAGCATTTCCCCGTCCTGCACACATTCCCTGGACCTGCTGGTGTGTTCTGCAGCTAACTGCACCCCTACGACCGGGCGGGAGGCTATGATTACTGGTCGGCTGCCCTGCCAGGTAACCGCTTAACCGATTCCCCGTTTGGTACTGAGTCCCTGGACCTGCTGGTGTGTTCTGCAGTTAACTGCACCCCTATGACCGGGCGGGAGGCTGTAATTACCGGCCGGCAGCCCTGCCTGCTAACTGGCTGCCCGTGTCCCCATTCTGTCCTTAGTCCTTGGACCTGCTGGTGTGTTCTGCAGCTAACTGCACCCCTATGGCAGGCCGGCATCCCTGCCTGCTGACCGGCTGCCCGTGTCCTCATTCTGTACTTAGTCCTTGGACCTGCTGGTGTGTTCTGCAGCTAACTGCACCCCTATGACCGGGCGGGAGGCTGTAATTACCGGCCGGCAGCCCTGCCTGCTGACCGGCTGCCCGTGTCCTCATTCTGTACTTAGTCCGTGGACCTGCTGGTGTGTTCTGCAGCTGACTGCGCCTCTATTACCCGGCGGGAGGCTATAATTACCGGTCGGCTGCCTTGTCTGCTAACTGGTTCACAGGTTCCCCTGTGCCGTACATATCCCGTGGACCAGCGGCTGTGTTCTGCAGCTCAGCGCACCTTTACTACCATGCCGAAAGCCCTGAATAATGGCCGGCTACCCTGCCTGCTAACCGGTAAACCATTTGCCGCAAACCTAACCCCAGCCCTAAGCCTAACCGCTAACCCTAACCCGAACCCCGAGCCAAAAATAAACTAGCCTTGTCCCCTTCCCCGACACGAACACCCAGCCAAGCCCCTAACTCTAACCCTACCCCTGACACTTCCCCTAACCCTAACGCCCCAACCCTAACCCCAGCCCTAAGCCTAACCGCTAACCCTAACCCGAATAAAACTCCGGACCACCCGGGCGGACACCGAACACCCAGCCTTTCCCCGGTTCCACCCTCGCCGCCTCGGCCACCAGGCTCGAACCGGCTGAATGGCCAACGATATCGCTCCTGCTCGGACTTTGCTCGCTTTAAATCGCGCTTGCGCGGCTCGGCCTCCAGGCACCGCCCCGTCACGTGCGACCGCTGAATACGCCCCCCCGGCAGCCATCTTGGCCCGCCGCTCCGGTATTTCAGGCCGTTTTGACCCTTCCCTGCCCGCTGCCATGCATCCGCTTGCCGGTTAATGATTTCGCCGTTCTGCACCTCGACTTTTGAGCAGCTCGGCAAGCGAAATGCTGACAGCACCCGGAGTATCGGGCCTTCGGCCAACCGCCTGCCCGGCCTCCAGGCACCGCCCCTCTCACGTGGTGACTGTGAA
>JANJGN010005348.1:15000-20000 GCA_026770705.1 Isurus oxyrinchus
GAATGCAATCTGGGGTGCATTTTATTTATTAGTTACTGATTTCTCTTCCAAACTTGCCTCTGCCACAGACTAAGTCCAAATGGTTAATGATTTCTCCGCCACACTTGCCTCGCTGCCAGAGACTAAGTCCAAACGGTTAATGATTTCTCCGCCACACTTGCCTCTCTGCCAGAGACGAAGTCCAAATGGTTAATGATTTCTCCGCCACACTTGCCTCGCTGCCAGAGACTAAGTCCAAATGGTTAATGATTTCTCCACTGCACTTGCCTCTGTGCCAGAGACGAAGTCCAAATGGTTAATGATTTCTGCACCACACTTGCCTCTCTGCCAGAGACTAAGTCCAAACGGTTAATGATTTCTCCGCCACACTTGCCTCGCTGCCAGAGACTAAGTCCAAATGGTTAATGATTTCTGCACCACACTTGCCTCTCTGCCAGAGACGAAGTCCAAACGGTTAATGATTTCTCCGCCACACTTGCCTCGCTGCCAGAGACTAAGTCCAAATGGTTAATGATTTCTCCACTGCACTTGCCTCTGTGCCAGAGACGAAGTCCAAATGGTTAATGATTTCTGCACCACACTTGCCTCGCTGCCAGAGACTAAGTCCAAATGGTTAATGATTTCTCCACTGCACTTGCCTCTGTGCCAGAGACGAAGTCCAAATGGTTAATGATTTCTGCACCACACTTGCCTCTCTGCCAGAGACTAAGTCCAAACGGTTAATGATTTCTCCGCCACACTTGCCTCGCTGCCAGAGACTAAGTCCAAATGGTTAATGATTTCTGCACCACACTTGCCTCTCTGCCAGAGACGAAGTCCAAACGGTTAATGATTTCTCCGCCACACTTGCCTCGCTGCCAGAGACGAAGTCCAAATGGTTAATGATTTCTGCACCACACTTGCCTCGCTGCCAGAGACTAAGTCCAAATGGTTAATGATTTCTCCACTGCACTTGCCTCTGTGCCAGAGACGAAGTCCAAATGGTTAATGATTTCTGCACCACACTTGCCTCTCTGCCAGAGACTAAGTCCAAACGGTTAATGATTTCTCCGCCACACTTGCCTCGCTGCCAGAGACTAAGTCCAAATGGTTAATGATTTCTGCACCACACTTGCCTCTCTGCCAGAGACGAAGTCCAAACGGTTAATGATTTCTCCGCCACACTTGCCTCGCTGCCAGAGACGAAGTCCAAATGGTTAATGATTTCTGCACCACACTTGCCTCGCTGCCAGAGACTAAGTCCAAATGGTTAATGATTTCTCCACTGCACTTGCCTCTGTGCCAGAGACGAAGTCCAAATGGTTAATGATTTCTGCACCACACTTGCCTCTCTGCCAGAGACGAAGTCCAAATGGTTAATGATTTCTCAGGGCCACTGTCCCATTGGTTAGCCATTTCTCCAGAGGCTTACCGAGGCCAACCTGCGATATCTCGCGGACCCGGAGGCCCCGTTGCACGTCCTGCACATTCAGTCCGAGGTGCATTGGTTACCCATTTCTCCAGAAGCTTACCGAAGGCACACCGTCACACCTCGCGGGCCCCGAGGCCACTTTCCCCGTTGCGCAAATTCAATCCGAGGTGCATTGCCCTTAGCCGCCTTCTCCGGCCGGCTTCGGGTGCGTTTCCGGGGCTCCGACCGGGGCAAATCCGGTCCCCGGGGCCAGTGGGAGCCGTCCCCGGGCACGCCCGGGCTTCCGGTCGCCGCTTTCCGTGACCGACCGAAAGACGGTAAAAAATGCCGAAAATGGACAAAAATGGCCGACGGCGGGGCCTCCTGGTCGGTTAGGCGGCAGCCTGGATCGGTCCCTGCGGACCTGGAGGCTCGAGACGGCACTCGGAGCTGTCGACCGATTCTCGACTTGCCACCTCCTACCATTCTGCAGATACCCCGCCAACCCCCCCAGCCAGCAAATGCAGCCGAGATGTCGGTCGGTAGTCCAGCCGCCGAGGAGGCCTCGAAAGCCCGCGACACCTCCTTTCGCCGTTTCCCCATCGGGAGAACCGAGGGGAAATCATTATCTAGCTCCGGCAGCCCCCCTCCAACAATTGCAACCCGCCCCGTGGCCGGGCCGATTCGCCCCGCCTAGCGGGAATGCCTCCACCGGGGGGCCCGGCAGAAGCTTCGGATCCGACCTCATGGACTTCCGTCTTGGCACGGATTTCCCTCACACGGGCCCAGGGGCCACTTCCCCCGGCCTTCGGACGCAGCCGGAGGTGCATCGGGCCGAAGCCGCCTTCCCGGCCGGCTTCCGGAGGTTTCCGGGGCAAACTCCGGTCCTCCCGGCGAGGGGGAGCCTTCCCCGTGCACGCCCGGGTGTCAGGCCGCCGCTTTTCTTGACCGGCCGAAAGAGGCGAAAAATGCCGAAAATGACCAAAAATGGCCGACGGCGGGGCCTCCCGGTCGGTTTGGCGGCAGCCTGGGTCGGTCCCTGCAGACCTGGAGGCTCGAGAAGGCACTTGGCGAAGTCGACCCATTCTCGATTTGCCACCTCCTCCTATTCTGCAGATAGCCCGCCAACCTCCACAGCCAGCAAATGCAACCGTCATTCAGGCCGACGACCCTCCGGTAGTCATACCGAGGAAGAGGCACCGAAGCCCCGCCAGGCCTTCCGGATTGCACCCGCTCCCCGACCGGTTCTTTTTCAAAAAAGGGCCCAGGAGCCCGGATTATTTTAGGACGCGCTCGGGACCGCCCTGAGGGACACCGAACACCCAACCTTTCCCCGGGTCGACCCTCCCCGCCTCGGCCACCGGGGGGGGGGTCGAACCGGATCACCGGTTAATGATTTCCCCCTGCTCGGACTCGGCTGTTTCTCAACCGCGCTTGCCCGGCTCGGCCCCCAGCCCCGGCCCCTCACGTGGGGGCCCTGAATACGCCCCCCGGCAGCCATCTTGGCCCGCCGGCCCGGTATTTCAGGCCGTTTCGACCCTTCCCTGCCCGCTGGCTGACTGGTTCACCATGTCCCCATTCTGCGCTTAGACTTTTCAGCTGCTCGGGATGCCGGCTGATGACGGCTCCCGTACGACCGGGCGGGCGGCTCCAACTACCGGCCGGCTGCCCGGCCTGCTAACCCGTTAAGCATTTCCCCGTCCTGCACACATTCCCTGGACCTGCTGGTGTGTTCTGCAGCTAACTGCACCCCTACGACCGGGCGGGAGGCTATGATTACTGGTCGGCTGCCCTGCCAGGTAACCGCTTAACCGATTCCCCGTTTGGTACTGAGTCCCTGGACCTGCTGGTGTGTTCTGCAGTTAACTGCACCCCTATGACCGGGCGGGAGGCTGTAATTACCGGCCGGCAGCCCTGCCTGCTAACTGGCTGCCCGTGTCCCCATTCTGTCCTTAGTCCTTGGACCTGCTGGTGTGTTCTGCAGCTAACTGCACCCCTATGGCAGGCCGGCATCCCTGCCTGCTGACCGGCTGCCCGTGTCCTCATTCTGTACTTAGTCCTTGGACCTGCTGGTGTGTTCTGCAGCTAACTGCACCCCTATGACCGGGCGGGAGGCTGTAATTACCGGCCGGCAGCCCTGCCTGCTGACCGGCTGCCCGTGTCCTCATTCTGTACTTAGTCCGTGGACCTGCTGGTGTGTTCTGCAGCTGACTGCGCCTCTATTACCCGGCGGGAGGCTATAATTACCGGTCGGCTGCCTTGTCTGCTAACTGGTTCACAGGTTCCCCTGTGCCGTACATATCCCGTGGACCAGCGGCTGTGTTCTGCAGCTCAGCGCACCTTTACTACCATGCCGAAAGCCCTGAATAATGGCCGGCTACCCTGCCTGCTAACCGGTAAACCATTTGCCGCAAACCTAACCCCAGCCCTAAGCCTAACCGCTAACCCTAACCCGAACCCCGAGCCAAAAATAAACTAGCCTTGTCCCCTTCCCCGACACGAACACCCAGCCAAGCCCCTAACTCTAACCCTACCCCTGACACTTCCCCTAACCCTAACGCCCCAACCCTAACCCCAGCCCTAAGCCTAACCGCTAACCCTAACCCGAATAAAACTCCGGACCACCCGGGCGGACACCGAACACCCAGCCTTTCCCCGGTTCCACCCTCGCCGCCTCGGCCACCAGGCTCGAACCGGCTGAATGGCCAACGATATCGCTCCTGCTCGGACTTTGCTCGCTTTAAATCGCGCTTGCGCGGCTCGGCCTCCAGGCACCGCCCCGTCACGTGCGACCGCTGAATACGCCCCCCCGGCAGCCATCTTGGCCCGCCGCTCCGGTATTTCAGGCCGTTTTGACCCTTCCCTGCCCGCTGCCATGCATCCGCTTGCCGGTTAATGATTTCGCCGTTCTGCACCTCGACTTTTGAGCAGCTCGGCAAGCGAAATGCTGACAGCACCCGGAGTATCGGGCCTTCGGCCAACCGCCTGCCCGGCCTCCAGGCACCGCCCCTCTCACGTGGTGACTGTGAATCCGCCCCGCCCCCGGTTGTCATTTTTTCCTTGCCGCCTCGATATTTTAAGCCGTTTCACCCTTTCCCTGCCCGCTTGCTGACTGGTTAATGATTTCCCCATTCCGCGCTTAAGACTTTTCAGCTGCTCGGGATGCCGGCTGCTGACTGCACCCGTACTACCGGCCGGCTGACCTTCCTGCTGACCGGTTCACCATTTCCACGTCCTGGACACATTCCCTGGACCTGCTGGCGTCTTCTGCAGTTTACTGCACCCGTATTACCCGGCGGGAGGCTGTAATTAACGGTCGGCTGCGCTGCCTGTTGTCTGGTTCCCCATTTCCCCTTCATTACCCACTCTCAGCAGCGGCTGGGCTGTTCTGCAGCTAACGGCAGCCGTAGTACCGCGTGGACGGCTCCGATTACCGGCCGGCTGCCCTGCCTGCTAACCGGTTAACCATTTCCCCTTCAGTACTTACTCTCAGCAGCCGCTTGGCTGCTCTGCAGCTACATGCAGCCGTACTACCGGGCGGGCGGGCGGGCGGCTTAAATTACCTGCCGGCTGCCGTGTCTGCTAACTGGTTGCCCGCTTTTTACATCGC
>JANJGN010005349.1:0-23474 GCA_026770705.1 Isurus oxyrinchus
TTCCCGTTGGATAGACCCCGCTCCCCGTTGGATAGACCCCCGCTTCCCCATTGGATAGACCCCGCTTCCCCATTGGATAGACCCCCGCTTCCCGTTGGATAGTCCCTGCTTCCCATTGGATAGACCCCACTTCCCCATTGGATAGACCCCCGCTTCCCCATTGGATAGACCCCGCTTCCCCATTGGATAGACCCCCGCTTCCCGATGGATAGACCCCACTTCCCGATGGATAGACCCCACTTCCCCATTGGATAGACCCCGCTCCCCGTTGGATAGACCCCGCTTCCCCATTGGATAGACCCCGCTTCCCCATTGGATAGACCCCCGCTTCCCGATGAATAGACCCCACTTCCCCATTGGATAGACCCCGCTTCCCGATGGATAGACCCCCGCTTCCCCATTGGATAGGACTCCGCTTCCCGTTGGATAGACCCCGCTTCCCGTTGGATAGACCCCACTTCCCATTGGATAGACCCCACTTCCCCATTGGATAGACCCCCACTTCCCATTGGATAGACCCCACTTCCCCATTGGATAGACCCCCGCTTCCCGTTGGATAAACCCCGCTTCCCCATTGGATAGACCCCGCTTCCCATTGGATAGACCCCGCTTCCCGTTGGATAGACCCCGCTTCCCGTTGGATAGACCCCGCTTCCCGATGGATAGACCCCGCTTCCCGATGGATAGACCCCCGCTTCCCGATGGATAGACCCCGCTTCCCCATTGGATAGACCCCGCTTCCCCATTGGATAGACCCCCGCTTCCCGTTGGATAAACCCCACTTCCCGTTGGATAGATCTCACTCCCCAAATAACTGATCCCAGTGTCCAGGATGGAAGGTGAAGTGGGAGATCCTGGGACATCCCCTTCAGGAAACATGTTACTATAATCTTCCGATCCTAAATGAGACGGAGCTTTACTCTGTATCTAAGCCCGTGCTGTACCTGTCCTGGGAGTGCTTGATGGGGACGGTGTAGAGGGAGCTTTACTCTGTATCTTAGCCCGTGTGTACCTTTCCTGGGAGTGTTTAATGGTGACAGTGTAGAGGGAGCTTTACTCTGTATCTAACCCCGTGCTGTACCTGTCCTGGGAGTGTTTGATGGGGACGGTGTAGAGGGAGCTTTACTCTGTATCTAACCCCGTGCTGTACCTGCCCTGGGAGTGTTTGATGGGGACAGTGTAGAGGGAGCTTTACTCTGTATCTAACCCCATGCTGTACCTGTCCTGGGAGTGTTTGATGGGGACGATGTAGAGGGAGTTTTACTCTGTACCTAACCCCGTGCTGTACCTGTCCTGGGAGTGTTTGATGGGGACGGTGTAGAGGGAGCTTTACTCTGTATCTAACCCCGTGCTGTACCTGTCCTGGGAGTGTTTGATGGGGACAGTGTAGAGGGAGATTCACTCTGTATCTAACCCCGTGCTGTACCTGTCCTGAGAGTGTTTGATGGGGGACAGTGCAGAGGGAGATTCACTCTGTATCTAACCCCGTGCTGTACCTGTCCTGGGAATGTTTGATGGGGACAGTGTAGAGGGAGCTTTACTCTGTGTCTAACCCCGTGCTGTACCTGTCCTGGGAGTGTTTGATGGGGACAGTGTAGAGGGAGATTTACTCTGTATCTGACCCCGTGCTGTACCTGTCCTGGGAGTGTTTTGATGGGGACAGTGTAGAGGGAGCTTTGATCTGTATCTAACCCCGTGCTGTACCTGTCCTGGGAGTGTTTGATGGGGTCGGTGTAGAGGGAGCTTTACTCTGTATCTAACACCGTGCTGTACCTGTCCTGGGAGTGTTTGATGGGGACAGTGTAGAGGGAGCTTTACTCTGTATCTAACCCTGTGCTGTACCTGTCCTGGAAGTGTTTGATGGGGACGGTGTAGAGGGAGCTTTACTCTGTATCTAACCCCGTGCTGTACCTGTCCTGGGAGTGTTTGATGGGGACAGTGTAGAGGTAGCTTTACTCTGTATCTAACCCCGTGCTGTACCTGTCCTGGGAGTGTTTGATGGGGACGGTGTAGAGGGAGCTTTACTCTGTATCTAACCCCGTGCTGTACCTGTCCTGGGAGTGTTTGATGGGGACGGTGTAGAGGGAGATTTACTCTGTATCTAACCCCGTGCTGTACCTGTCCTGGGAGTGTTTGATGGGGACGGTGTAGAGGGAGCTTTACTCTGTATCTAACCCCGTGCTGTACCTGTCCTGGGAGTGTTTGATGGGGACGGTGTAGAGGGAGCTTTACTCTGTATCTAACCCCGTGCTGTACCTGTCCTGGGAGTGTTTGATGGGGACGGTGTAGAGGGAGCTTTACTCTGTATCTAACCCCGTGCTGTACCTGTCCTGGGAGTGTTTGATGGGGTCAGTGTAGAGGGAGATTTACTCTGTATCTAACCCCGTGCTGTACCTGTCCTGGGAGTGTTTGATGGGGACAGTGTAGAGGGAGCTTTACTCTGTATCTAACCCCATGCTGTACCTGTCCTGGGAGTGTTTGATGGGGACGGTGTAGAGGGAGCTTTACTCTGTATCTAACCCCGTGCTGTACCTGTCCTGGGAGTGTTTGATGGGGACAGTGTAGAGGGAGATTTACTCTGTATCTAACCCCGTGCTGTACCTGTCCTGGGAGTGTTTGATGGGGACGGTGTAGAGGGAGCATTACTCTGTATCTAACCCCGTGCTGTACCTGTCCTGGGAGTGTTTGATGGGGACGGTGTAGAGGGAGCTTTACTCTGTATCTAACCCCGTGCTGTACCTGTCCTGGGAGTGTTTGATGGGGACGGTGTAGAGGAAGCTTTACTCTGTATCTAACCCCGTGCTGTACCTGTCCTGGGAGTGTTTGATGGGGACGGTGTAGTGGGAGCTTTACTCTGTATCTAACCCCGTGCTGTACCTGTCCTGGGAGTGTTTGATGGGGACGGTGTAGAGGGAGCTTTACTCTGTATCTAACCCCGTGCTGTACCTGTCCTGGGAGTGTTTGATGGGGACGGTGTAGAGGGAGATTTACTCTGTATCTAACCCCGTGCTGTACCTGTCCTGGGAGTGTTTGATGGGGACAGTGTAGAGGGAGCTTTACTCTGTATCTAACCCCGTGCTGTACATGTCCTGGGAGTGTTTGATGGGGACAGTGTAGAGGGAGCTTTACTCTGTATCTAACCCCGTGCTGTACCTGTCCTGGGAGTGTTTGATGGGGACAGTGTAGAGGGAGCTTTGCTCTGTATCTAACCCCGTGCTGTACCTGTCCTGGGAGTGTTTGATGGGACGGTGTAGAGGGAGATTTACTCTGTATCTAACCCCGTGCTGTACCTGTCCTGGGAGTGTTTGATGGGGACAGTGTAGAGGGAGCTTTGCTCTGTATCTAACCCCGTGCTGTACCTGTCCTGGGAGTGTTTGATGGGGACGGTGTAGAGGGAGATTTACTCTGTATCTAACCCCGTGCTGTACCTGTCCTGGGAGTGTTTGATGGGGACGGTGTAGAGGGAGATTTACTCTGTATCTAACCCCGTGCTGTACCTGTCCTGGGAGTGTTTGATGGGGACAGTGTAGAGGGAGCTTTACTCTGTATCTAACCCCATGCTGTACCTGTCCTGGGAGTGTTTGATGGGGACAGTGTAGAGGGAGCGTTACTCTGTATCTAACCCCGTGCTGTACCTGTCCTGGGAGTGTTTGATGGGGACGGTGTAGACGGAGCTTTGACGTGAATCTAATTTCTTTCCCCTCCCCTGACAGTTGGATTTCCACAAGGGGCTGAAGCTGGACAAGCCGACGGAGCAGAAGATGGAGGAGCCTCGGACAGACGCGCGGGACCACGAGCGGGCGGCCCGGGACCAATGGGCTGAGCGCGAGAGGGAGATGGAACGGCGGGAAACGCACGCGCTCCGAGCGGGAGTGGGACCGTGACAAGGTCAAGGAGTACGAGAGCAAAGAGGGCACCAAGGCCCGCTCGCGTTCCCGATCCCGCTCGCGGGATCGCCGGAGGAAAGAACGTGCCAAGTCCAAGGAGAAGAGGAACGAAAAGAAAGGTAAGGTACCCGGCTGGTGTCTCGGAGAGCGGGCCCAGGCATCCGGGTTCCTCAACCTGCAATATAACCACCCGTCGGCTGTCAGCTTGTCCGTCACTCTCGTACCTACAAAGCCTTACGTCTGGCACTTTACCCAATTACTTTGCAGCCTTCATCCCACGAACTGACTGTGTTGGCTTTTTTTGAAGTTCTGTCTCCCACGGTACTCTGAGAAGTGCGGGGGAGTTCCAGGATTTTGTCCGTGTGGTGTAGGTACACCCACAGCGCTGTTAGGGAGGGAGTTCCAGGGATTTTGTCCCCTGTGGTGTAGGTACACCCACAGTGCTGTTAGGGAGGGGAGTTCAGGATTTTGTCCCTGTGGTGTAGGTACACCCACAGCGCTGTTAGGGAGGGAGTTCCAGGATTTTGTCCCTGTGGTGTAGGTACACCCACGGTGCTGTTAGGGAGGGGAGTTCCAGGATTTTGTTCCGTGTGGTGTAGGTACACCCACAGTGCTGTTAGGGAGGGAGTTCCAGGAATTTGGCCCTGTGGTGTAGCTATACCCACGGGGCTGTTAGGGAGGGGAGTTCCAGGATTTTGTCCCTGTGGTGTAGGTACACCCACAGCGCCGTTAGGGAGGGAGTTCCAGGATTTTGTCCCCTGTGGTGTAGGTACACCCACGCCGCTGTTAGGGAGGGAGTTCCAGGATTTTGTACTCTGTGCTGTAGGTACACCCACAGTGCTGTTAGGGAGGGAGTTCCAGGATTTTGTCCCTGTGGTGTAGGTACACCCACGGCACTGTTAGGGGGGGGAGTTCCAGGATTTGTCCCTGTGGTGTAGGTACACCCACGGTGCTGTTGGAGGGAGGAGTTCCAGGATTTTGTCACCTGTGGTGTAGGTACACCCACAGCGCTGTTAGGGAGGGGAGTTCCAGGATTTTGTCACTGTGGTGTAGGTACACCCACAGCGCTGTTAAGGAGGGAGTTCCAGGAATTTGTCTCTGTGGTGTAGGTACACCCACAGTGCTGTTAGGGAGGGAGTTCCAGGATTTTGTCCCCAGTGTGGTGTAGGTACACCCACAGCGCTGTTAGGGGAGGGAGTTCCAGGATTTTGACGCAGCGACAGTGAAGGGAACGGCCGATATATTTCCAAGTCGGGATGGTGAGGGGCTCGGAGGGGGAACTTCCAGGTGGTGGGTGTTCCCCATGTGTCTGCTGCCCTTGTCCTTCTAGATGGTAGCGGCCGTGGGGTTTGGGCGGCGCTGTCGAAGGAGCCTTGGTGAGTTGCTGCAGCGCATCTTGTAGATGGTACACACGCTGCTGGCTACTGTGCGTCAGTGGGTGGAGGGAGTGAATGTTTGTGGATGGGGCGGGGCCGATTGTGCGGCGGGGGGCTGCTTTGTCCTGGACGGTGTCGAGCTTCTTCTGGTCCCAGTTCAGTTTTGGTCAATGGAACCCCAGGATGTAGATAGTGGGGGGGATTCAGTGATGGTGATGCCATTGAACATCAAGGGGGCGATGGTTGGATTCTTCTCTTGTTGGAGATGATTACCGCCTGACACTTGTGTGTGGGGTGTGAATGTTACTGGCCACTTGTCAGCCCCGAGCCTGGATATTGTCCAGGTCTTGCTGCATTTGGACATGGACTGCTTCAGTATCTGAGGAGTTGTGAATGGTGCTGAACATTGTGCAACCATCAGCGAACATCCAGGCCAAGCTTTCCTACCAAAATGAACCACTTCACGCTTCTCCGCAGTGAACCGTGTCCGACAGGCGCAGCCCCCCCCTTCCTCAACGTAAATAAGCATTGGCGGGAGGGGGTTTATTTTTTTTATTGCAGGGCGGGAGCGGGGTACCGGCCGCTCACAACCTTCGACAGGATCGAAACCGGGACCCTGAATTCGGACGTCCCTTCACAAGGCCGGGCGCTGGGTCAGCAGCGCCTCCTCCGGCCACGAGTGCAGCTTCCCGATGCTCCGCAGCTCTCCCCCACCCCCCCATCCCTCCCCGGGACCCGTCTGCTCCGCTCCTGTCACCTCGTCCCGTCTCCCTCGGCTGTGCTCGGTGCCTCTGGACTCCCTCCTCCAGATATCGTCCGCTTCGGTACCGTTTGTTCCGGGGTGGCTGATTGCCCCCCCCCCCCCAACCACCACCCAGGGTTTGGGAGGGCTCGCCGGCTTCTCCAGAAGCGGCGGTGTGGATCTCGTGCATCCAGAAGAGGGGGGCAATGTGTTGTGATGTTTCACCTGGAACGTCCTCAGTGCAGCAGTGCAGCTCTCCCTCAGTACTGACCCTCCCACAGTGCGGCTCTCCCTCAGCACTGGACCCTCCGACAGTGCGGCTCTCCCTCAGCACTGACCCTCCGACAGTGCGGCTCTCCCTCAGCACTGACCCTCCGACAGTGCGGCTCTCCCTCAGCGCTGGACCCTCCGACAGTGCGCTCTCCCTCAGCACTGACCCTCCGACAGTCCTCAGCACTGACCCTCCGACAGTGCGTCTCTCCCTCAGCACTGACCCTCCGACAGTGCGGCTCTCCCTCAGTACTGACCCTCCGACAGTGCGGCTCTCCCTCAGCACTGACCCTCCGACAGTGCGGCTCTCCCTCAGCACTGACCCTCCGACAGTGCGGCTCTCCCTCAGCGCTGACCCTCCGACAGTGCGGCTCTCCCTCAGCGCTGACCCTCCGACAGTGCGGCACTCCCTCAGCACTGACCCTCCGACAGCGCGGCTGTCCCTCGGCGCTGACCCTCGGTGATATGGGGCTGCAGGCTGTGGAGTCAGGGTGTATGACTCGCCCCCTCCGACTGAGTGGTTAACTCTTTTCCTTCCCCTTGTGTATCCGTCGCACAGAGAAAGCCCCTGAGGAGCCCCCTGCTAAACTGCTGGACGACCTGTTCCGCAAGACGAAGGCCGCACCGTGTATATACTGGCTTCCCCTGACAGTCGAACAGGTGAGGAGGGGGGGGGGGGGTGCGGGGTGCCGGGGGTGGGGGGTGGGCGGGGTGCAAGGGGCCTGGGAGGAGAGTGGGGAAGGGAGCGATGAATGGAGGCTGTGTGGGCTCCTGCTTCACCGATACACTGACTTGTGACGTCCGCTTGCCCCCCACAACCACCCCCCCCCCCCCCCCACCCCTGCAGATCCTCCAGAAGGAGATGGAGCGGGCAGATCGGGCCCGGGAGAGAGAGCGGCGGCGCAAGGAGCAGGAGGAGGAGGAACGGAAGCAGGCGGAGCAGCGCAAGGAGAGGGCGAAGGAGCGGGAGAAGGAGCGGGAGCGGGAGCGGGAGAAGGAGGCCGAGCGCAGCCGGGAGCTGGAGCGCGAGCGGGACCGGAAGCGGGACCACAGCCGCGAGCGGGAGCGGGGCCGCGACCGGGACCGGGAGCGGGACCGGCGGGACGCCAAGCGCCGGAGCCGGAGCCGGAGCACGTCGACTCGGGACCGGAGCAGGCGCTGACCGACTGACCGGCCCAGCCGGCCGCGGACACTGAGGGCGGGCGGGGTGGGGGGGGGGGAGGGAGGGAGGGAGGGAGGGTCGATGTCCACTTCACCTCCCGTCTCCCCCCCCCCCCCCCCCCCCCCACCCCCTTTTTTTTTTATACAATAAATAAAAACACGAAGTGGCCCGGGAGGCAGCGGCATGGCCTGCTCTGAACTCCCCGGTGCTCGGGGGGCGCGGGGTTGGGGGGGTCACAGGTGGGACCCATCCCCCTCCCCCTCTCACACACTCCCCCTCTCTCCGTCTCATGCGCTTCGACAGTGGGGGCCCTGGAGGGGGAGGGGTTGCGGTGGAGGCCACAGGTCAGGTGCCCCCTCCTTCCCACCGATCGTAGAGTTTAGTTCGGTTCTTTTCGATGGTTACTTCCCAAACCCCCTCCCTCGAGCCTGTTTGTTTTACTAAATGAGATGCGTCTTCCCCCTGACCCCCCCTTCTCCTCGCATACCCCCCCCCCCCCCCCCCCCCCCCCCACTTCCTTCGCCCGTTAGGGGCGTCGAGTCAGCACGAGAGGGGGCAGGAGATTGGCGCTTCCCGATTTTGTCCCGTCAATTTCTCCCCCCCCCCCCCCCCCCCCCTCTCCGAGGGCGGAGAGCGGGGGGTGTGGGGGGGTCAGTGCAGCCTGACAGAGTGGCCAGGGGCGCAGGGGGTTTGTTTGATGTTCGGACCGGGGGAGGCGCTGTTCCTCGGGGAACCCTAGCGGCCAGGCTATTGGGGGCGAGAGGCAGAAGCTGTTTGAACGTCCTGCTCTTCTCCCCCCCCCCCCCCCCCTCTATAAAGCCCCCTGGGGGGTCTGTGCAGGGGGAGGCGCGCCCCTCCGCCTCCCTCTCAGCCCCTCCGCCTCTCGGGAGGTTCAAAGCGAGGTTTTAGTTGCACCCCTTGCCCCTGTTGTGTACCCCCTTTCCTTTTCTCCCCCCACCCCACCCCAGGACCCTCCAGACGTGTAAACGGGGCTCTCTTTCCGTGTAACCCACCCCACCCCGGACTCCCTTTTCCTCTTTATTTTTTTGTTTTTTTTTCTGCCTCTTGAGGATGAATTAAAATCAGCTCTTAGTTTACCTGCCTGTGCGTCCGTTCATTATCGGCGGGCTGGGTGAGGTCTCTTACCTGGCGCCGGAGCACTCTCCCTCCCTCCTTTCCCCCCCAACCCCCCCACACACACACACACACCCACTCGCGCAGCACGGGATGCGGGGCAGTCCCGCGCTCCTACCGCCCCTCGTGCTGTCGCCGAGGGGAGCGAGTTAGGGGACGCAACGTCGCTGGTGGGCCCGCAGGAGGGTACACCCGTGACAGGAATAGAAGGAGGCAAAGCTCAAGGTGGTGGAATTCTTGCGTTTATTCGGGAGAGATGCCGTGGATCGTGCATTCATCAGCCAAAGAAGGATCAGCATTCGAAAAGTGTTAGGGGGAGCCTTGAGGCAACACTGACCATAACACAGCGCAAATCAACATTCGGTGGGGGGGGGGGGGGGGGGGGGCGCGCGCACTGAACAGCTTCTTCCTGTTCCTGCGTAACAGTCTTGAGGAGGCAAAGTGGCGTCCTGTTCCAAGGAGAGACTGAATGACCCCTGCCTCTTCCTGTGCAACTGGCTCATGGAGGGGGCTGAATGGCCAGCTCTCCCCATAGCCTTGTATGAATCCCCAACTAATCCCACTGCCCCGCTCTTCCCCCCCATCACCCTGTATCAATCCCAAATTAATCTCTCTGCCCCGCTCTCCCCCCATCACCCTGTATCAATCCCCAAACTAATCCCACTGCCCCACTCTCTCCCCATAGCCCTGTATCAATCCCCAAACTAATCCCACTGTCCCGCTCTCTCCCCATAGCCCTGTATTAATCCCACTGTCCCGTGCTTTTCCCATCACCCGGTATCAATCCCCACCTAATCCCACTGCCCTACTCACTCCCCATAGCCCTGTATCAATCCCAAACTAATCCCACTGCTCCACTCTCTCCCCATAGCCCTGTATCAATCCCCAAACTAATCCCACTGCCCCGCTCTCTCCCCATAGCCCTGTATCAATCCCCAAACTAATCCCACTGCCCCGCTCACTCCCCTCACCCTGTATCAATCCCCAAACTAAGCCCACTGCCCCGCTCTCTCCCCATAGCCCTGTATCAATAGCCAAACTAATCCCACTGCCCCGCTCTCTCCCCATAGCCCTGTATCAATCCCCAAACTAATCCCACTGCCCCGCTCTCTCCCCATAGCCCTGTATCAATCCCCAAACTAATCCCACTGCCCTGCTCTCTCCCCATAGCCCTGTATCAATCCCGAAACTAATCCCACTGTCCCGCTCTCTCCCCATAGCCTTGTATCAATCCCCAAACTAATCCCATTGCTCCACTCTCTCCCCATAGACCTGTATCAATCCCCAAACTAATCCCACTGTCCCACCCTCTCCCCATCGCCCTGTATCAATCCCCAAACTAATCCCACTGCCCCACTCTCTCCCCATAGACCTGTATCAATCCCCAAACTAATCCCACTGTCCCACCCTCTCCCCATCGCCCTGTATCAATCCCAAACTAATCCCACTGTCCCACTCTCTCCCCATAGCCCTGTATCAATCCCCAAACTAATCCCACTGCTCCACTCTCTCCCCATAGACCTGTATCAATCCCCAAACTAATCCCACTGTCCCACTCACTCCCCTCACCCTGTATCAATCCCCAAACTAATCCCACTGTCCCACCCTCTCCCCATCGCCCTGTATCAATCCCAAACTAATCCCACTGTCCCACTCTCTCCCCATCGCCCTGTATCAATCCCCAAACTAATCCCCATGCCCCGCTCTCTCCCCATAGCCCTGTATCAATCCCAAACTAATCCCACTGTCCCACTCTCTCCCCATCGCCCTGTATCAATCCCCAAACTAATCCCACTGTCCCGCTCTCTCCCCATAGACCTGTATCAATCCCCAAACTAATCCCACTGCCCCGCTCTCTCCCCATAGCCCTGTATCAATCCCCAAACTAATCCCACTGCCCCGCTCTCTCCCCATAGCCCTGTATCAATCCCAAACTAATCCCACTGCCCCACTCTCTCCCCATAGCCCTGTATCAATCCCAAACTAATCCCACTGCCCCACTCTCTCCTCACAGCCCTGTATCAATCCCCAAACTAATCCCACTGCCCCAATCTCTCCCCATAGCCCTGTATCAAACCCCAAACTAATCCCACTGCCCCACTCTCTCCCCATAGCCCTGTATCAATCCCCAACTAATCCCACTGCCCCAGTCTCTCCCCATAGCCCTGTATCAATCCCAAACTAATCCCACTGCCCCCGCTCTCTCCCCATAGCCCTGTATCAATCCCAAACTAATCCCACTGCCCCACTCTCTCCCCATAGCCCTGTATCAATCCCCAAACTAATCCCACTGTCCCACTCTCTCCCCATGGCCCTGTATCAAACCCCAAACTAATCCCACTGCCCCACTCTCTCCCCATAGCCCTGTATCAATCCCAAACTAATCCCACTGCCCCAGTCTCTCCCCATAGCCCTGTATCAATCCCCAAACTAATCCCAATTTCCCAGTCTCTCCCCATAGCCCTGTATCAATCCCCAAACTAATCCCACTGCCCCACTCTCTCCCCATAGCCCTGTATCAATCCCCAAACTAATCCCACTGTCCCGCTCTCTCCCCATAGCCCTGTATCAATCCCCAAACTAATCCCACTGCTCGAGGAGAGGCTGAAAGCCCTCCTGCTGTTCCTGTGTGACCGGTTGCAGAAGGGGGTCTGAATGGACACAGCTTTCTGGACGCAGTGAGATCAGAGATTGGGGGGGGTGGGGGGCCTTGGCTCCAGTAGGCTCCGTGGGCAGTGGAGAGCATGGAGCAGGCCGGGGCAGAGCGGCGAGGGGTGGGCAGCGAGAGCCTTGAGACAGCGGCTGGGAGGGGAGGGGGGGTGGGGTAGCACCTCGTCTCCAGACACAGGTTTCCTGGCGCCGTCGGCCGTCGTGGTTTCACAGCTCCGCACTGCAGCCTGGGCTCCCGCCCCGCCACCCCTGTGAAAAGAGACGGTGGGGGTGCGGGGTGGGCTTGGTGGAGAAGAAGCTTAAGGCAAAGATTTCCGCCCCCACCCCCCCTCCCCTCCATCGAAAAGCAAAGGCTGGGGCAGCGCACGGGGAGAGTGAGCGCAGAGTGAAAAGGCACGAGTTGAATGCATCAGGCAGGCGGGTCAAGCTCTGTCGCTTCGAGGTGTGGTGGTGGAGGTGGGGGACGGGGGGGTCAAAGAAGACATGGCTGCACGTGTCGTCAGGGTTCAGGAGACGTTCTGTCCAGCATGGGAGAAAGGCGCCGACGGCTCCGGCAGAAAGCGATCACCTCCGTTCCGCGACGACGTCAGAACCTGCCGCGGAGACACAAACACAGGGTCAGTGCGAGGCCAATTCGCTCGAGCGTCAGGTGCATGGTCAGTAACACAGGGTGCTGCGGGGGGCGGGGGGAGAGGGGTGACTGAGTGACCGTGTGAGGGAGCTGGATTAACATCAGTAGAGATACAGTCAGTAACACAGGGCGCTGGAGGGAGAGGGGTGACTGAGTGACAGTGTGAGGAACCTGGATTAACATCAGTAGAGATACAGTCAGTAACACAGGGTGCTGGGGGGAGAGGGGTTACTGAGTGCCAGTGTGAGGGAGCTGGATTAACATCAGTAGAGATACAGTCAGTAACACTGCGCTGGGGAGAGAGGGATTACTGAGTGACAGTGTGAGGGAGCTGGATTAACATCAGCAGAGATACAGTCAGTAACACAGGGCGCTGGGGGGAGAGGGGTTACTGAGTGACAGTGTGAAGGAGCTGGATTAACATCAGTAGAGATACAGTCAGGAACACAGGGCGCTGGGGGGAGTGGGTTACTGAGTGACTGTGAGAGAGCTGGATTAACCTCAGTACAGATACCATCCATAACACAGGACACTGGGGGGAGAGGGGTGACTGAGTGACAGTTTGTGGGGTCTGGATTAACATCTGTAGAGATACAGTCAGTAACACAGGGCGCTGGGGGGAGAGGGGTTACTGAGTGACAGTGTGAGGGAGCTGGATTAACATCAGCAGAGATACAGTCAGTAACACAGGGCGCTGGGGGGAGAGGGGTTACTGAGTGACAGTGTGAGGGAGCTGGATTAACATCAGTAGAGATACAGTCAGTAACACGGCGCTAGGGGGAGAGGGGTGACTGAGTGACAGTGTGAGGGAGCTGGATTAACATCAGTAGAGATACAGTCAGTAACACATGGCGCTGGGGGGAGAGGGGTTACTGAGTGACAGTGTGAGGGATCTGGATTAACATCAGTAGAGATACAGTCCGTAACACAGGCCGCTGGGGGGAGAGGGGTCACTGAGTGATAGTGTGAGGGATCTGGATTAACATCAGAAGAGATACAGTCAGTAACACAGGGTGCTGGGGGGAGAGGGCTTAATGAGTGACAGTGTGAGGGAGCTGGATTAACATGAGTAGAGATACAGTCAGTAACACAGGGTGCTAGGGGGAGAGGGCTTACTGAGTGACAGTGTGAGGGAGCTGGATTAACATCAGTAGAGATACAGTCAGTGACACAGGGTGCTGCTGGGAGAGGGGTTACTGAGTGACAGTGTGAGGGAGCTGGATTAACATTAGTAGAGATACAGTCAGTACCACAGGGCGCTGGGGGGAGAGGGGTTACTGAGTGACAGTGTGAGGGAGCTGGATTAACATCAGTAGAGATACAGTCCGTAACAGAGGGTGCTGGGGGGAGAGGGGTTACTGAGTGACAGTGTGAGGGAGATGGATTAACATCAGTAGAGATACAGTCAGTAACACAGGGTGCTGGGGGGAGAGGGGTTACTGAGTGAAAGTGTGAGGGAGCTGGATTAACATCAGTAGAGATACAGTGCATAACACAGGGTGCTGGGGGGAGAGGGGTTACTGAGTGACAGTGTGAGGGAGATGGATTAACATCAGTAGAGATACAGTCAGTAACACAGTGCGCTTGGGGGGAGAGGGGTTACTGAGTGACTGTGAGGGTGCTGGATTAACATCAGTCGAGATACAGTCAGTAACACAGGGTGCTGGGGGGAGAGGGGTTACTGAGTGACAGTGTGTGGGGTCTGGATTAACATCAGTAGAGATACAGTCAGTAACACAGGGCGCTGGGGAGAGGGGTTACTGAGTGACAGTGTGAGGGAGCTGGATTAACATCAGTAGACATACAGTCAGTAGCACAGGGCGCTGGGGGGAGAGGGGTTACTGAGTGATAGTGTGAGGGAGCTGGATTAACATCAGTAGAGATACAGACAGTAACACAGAGCGCTGGGGAGAGAGGGGTTTCTGAGTGACAGTGTGAAGGAGCTGGATTAACATCAGTAGAGATACAGTCAGTAACACAGGGCGCTGCGGGGGAGAGGGGTTACTGAGTGACAGTGTGAGAGAGCTGGATTAACCTAAGTACAGATACAGTCAGTAACACAGGGCGCTGGGGGGAGAGGGGTTACTGAGTGACAGTGTGAGGGAGCTGGATTAACATCACTAGAGATACAGTCAGTAACACAGTGCGCTGGGGGGAGAGGGTTACTGAGTGACAGTGTGAGGGAGCTGGATTAACATCTGTAGAGATACAGTCAGTAACACGGCGCTAGGGGGAGAGGGGTGACTGAGTGACAGTGTGAGGGAGCTGGATTAACATCAATACAGATACAGTCAGTAACACTGGTTGCTGGGGGGAGAGGGGTGACTGAGTGACAGTGTGAGGGAGCTGGATTAACATCAGTAGAGATAGCGTCAGTAACACATGGCGCTGGGGGGAGAGGGGTTACTGAGTGACAGTGTGAGGGATCTGGATTAACATCAGTAGAGATACAGTCCGTAACACAGGCCGCTGGGGGGAGAGGGGTTACTGAGTGATAGTGTGAGGGATCTGGATTAACATCAGTAGAGATACAGTCAGTAACACAGGGTGCTGGGGGGAGAGGGCTTACTGAGTGACAGTGTGAGGGAGCTGGATTAACATCAGTAGAGATACAGTCAGTAACACAGGGTGCTGGGGGGATAGGGGTTACTGAGTGCCAGTGTGAGGGAGCCGGATTAACATCAGTAGAGATACAGTCAGTAACACTGCGCTGGGGAGAGAGGGATTACTGAGTGACAGTGTGAGGGAGCTGGATTAACATCAGTAGAGATACAGTCAGTAACACAGGGCGCTGGGGGGAGAGGGGTTACTGAGTGACAGTGTGAAGGAGCTGGATTAACATCAGTAGAGATACAGTCAGTAACACAGGGCGCTGGGGGGAGAGGGGTTACTGAGTGACAGTGTGAGGGAGCTGGATTAACATCAGTAGAGATACAGTCAGTAACATAGGCTGCTGGGGGGAGAGGGGTGACTGAGTGACCGTGTGAGGGAGCTGGATTAACATCAGTAGAGATACAGTCAGTAACACAGGGTGCTGGGGAGAGGGGTTACTGAGTGACAGCGTGAGGGAGCTGGATTAACATCAGTAGAGGTACAGTCAGTAACACGGTGCTGGAGGGAGAGGGGTGACTGAGTGACAGTGTGAGGTAGCTGGATTAACATCAGTAGAGATACAGTCAGTAACAGGGCGCTGGGGGGAGAGGGGTTACTGAGTGACTGTGAGAGAGCTGGATTAACCTCAGTACAGATACAATCCATAACACAGGACACTGGGGGGAGAGGGGTCACTGAGTGACAGTGTGAGGGAGCTGGATTAACATCAGTAGAGATACAGTCAGTAACACAGGGCGCTGGGGGGAGAGGGGTTACTGAGTGACAGTGTGAGGGAGCTGGATTAACATCAGTAGAGATACAGTCAGTAACACGGCGCTAGGGGGAGAGGGGTGACTGAGTGACAGTGTGAGGGAGCTGGATTAACATCAGTACAGATACAGTCCGTAACACTGGTTGCTGGGGGGAGAGGAGTGACTGAGTGATAGTGTGAGGGATCTGGATTAACATCAGTAGAGATACAGTCAGTAACACAGGGTGCTAGGGGGAGAGGGCTTACTGAGTGACAGTGTGAGGGAGCTGGATTAACATTAGTAGAGATACAGTCAGTACCACAGGGCGCTGGGGGGAGAGGGGTTACTGAGTGACAGTGTGAGGGAGCTGGATTAACATCAGTAGAGATGCAGTCAGTAACACATGTCGCTGGAGGGAGAGGGGTTACTGAGTGACAGTGTGAGAGATCTGGATTAACATCTGTAGAGATGCAGTCCATAACACAGGGCGCTGGGGGGAGAGGGGTTACTGAGTGCTAGTGTGAGGGAGCTGGATTAACATCAGTAGAGATACAGTCAGTAACACAGGGTGCTGGGGGGAGAGGGGTGACTGAGTGAAAGTGTGAGGGAGCTGGATTAACATCAGTAGAGATACAGTCCGTAACACAGGGTGCTGGGGGGAGAGGGGTTACTGAGTGACAGTGTGAGGGAGATGGATTAACATCAGTAGAGATACAGTCAGTAACACAGTGCGCTTGGGGGGAGAGGGGTTACTGAGTGACAGTGTGAGGGTGCTGGATTAACATCAGTCGAGATACAGTCAGTAACACAGGGTGCTGTGGGGAGAGGGGTTACTGAGTGACAGTGTGTGGGGTCTGGATTAACATCAGTAGAGATACAGTCAGTAACACAGGGCGCTGGGGAGAGGGGTTACTGAGTGACAGTGTGAGGGTGCTGGATTAACATCAGTACAGATACAGTCAGTAACACAGGGCACTGCTGGGGGGAGAGGGGTTACTGAGTGACAGTGTGAGGGAGCTGGATTAACATCAGTAGACATACAGTCAGTAACACAGGGCGCTGGGGGGCGAGGGGTTACTGAGTGACAGTGTGAGGGAGCTGGATTAACATCAGTAGAGATACAGTCAGTAACACAGACCGCTGGGGAGAGAGGGGTTTCTGAGTGACAGTGTGAAGGAGCTGGATTAACATCAGTAGAGATACAGTCAGTAACACAGGGCACTGCGGGGGAGAGGGGTTACTGAGTGACAGTGTGAGAGAGCTGGATTAACCTAAGTACAGATACAGTCAGCAACACAGGGCACTGGGGGGAGAGGGGTGACTGAGTGACAGTGTGAGGGAGCTGGATTAACATCAGTAGAGATACAGTCAGTAACACATGGCGCTGGGGGGAGAGGGGTTACTGAGTGATAGTGTGAGGGATCTGGATTAACATCAGAAGAGATACAGTCCGTAACACAGGGTGCTGGGGGGAGAGGGCTTAATGAGTGACAGTGTGAGGGAGCTGGATTAACATGAGTAGAGATACAGTCAGTAACACAGGGTGCTAGGGGGAGAGGGCTTACTGAGTGACAGTGTGAGGGAGCTGGATTAACATCAGTAGAGATACAGTCAGTGACACAGGGTGCTGCTGGGAGAGGGGTTACTGAGTGACAGTGTGAGGGAGCTGGATTAACATTAGTAGAGATACAGTCAGTACCACAGGGCGCTGGGGGGAGAGGGGTTACTGAGTGACAGTGTGAGGGAGCTGGATTAACATCAGTAGAGATACAGTCCGTAACAGAGGGTGCTGGGGGGGAGAGGGGTTACTGAGTGACAGTGTGAGGGAGATGGATTAACATCAGTAGAGATACAGTCAGTAACACAGGGTGCTGGGGGGAGAGGGGTTACTGAGTGAAAGTGTGAGGGAGCTGGATTAACATCAGTAGAGATACAGTGCATAACACAGGGTGCTGGGGGGAGAGGGGTTACTGAGTGACAGTGTGAGGGAGATGGATTAACATCAGTAGAGATACAGTCAGTAACACAGTGCGCTTGGGGGGAGAGGGGTTACTGAGTGACTGTGAGGGTGCTGGATTAACATCAGTCGAGATACAGTCAGTAACACAGGGTGCTGGGGGGAGAGGGGTTACTGAGTGACAGTGTGTGGGGTCTGGATTAACATCAGTAGAGATACAGTCAGTAACACAGGGCGCTGGGGAGAGGGGTTACTGAGTGACAGTGTGAGGGAGCTGGATTAACATCAGTAGACATACAGTCAGTAGCACAGGGCGCTGGGGGGAGAGGGGTTACTGAGTGATAGTGTGAGGGAGCTGGATTAACATCAGTAGAGATACAGACAGTAACACAGAGCGCTGGGGAGAGAGGGGTTTCTGAGTGACAGTGTGAAGGAGCTGGATTAACATCAGTAGAGATACAGTCAGTAACACAGGGCGCTGCGGGGGAGAGGGGTTACTGAGTGACAGTGTGAGGGATCTGGATTAACCTAAGTACAGATACAGTCAGTAACACAGGGCGCTGGGGGGAGAGGGGTTACTGAGTGACAGTGTGAGGGAGCTGGATTAACATCACTAGAGATACAGTCAGTAACACAGTGCGCTGGGGGGAGAGGGTTACTGAGTGACAGTGTGAGGGAGCTGGATTAACATCTGTAGAGATACAGTCAGTAACACGGCGCTAGGGGGAGAGGGGTGACTGAGTGACAGTGTGAGGGAGCTGGATTAACATCAGTAGAGATACAGTCAGTAACACTGGTTGCTGGGGGGAGAGGGGTGACTGAGTGACAGTGTGAGGGAGCTGGATTAACATCAGTAGAGATAGAGTCAGTAACACATGGCGCTGGGGGGAGAGGGGTTACTGAGTGACAGTGTGAGGGATCTGGATTAACATCAGTAGAGATACAGTCCGTAACACAGGCCGCTGGGGGGAGAGGGGTTACTGAGTGATAGTGTGAGGGATCTGGATTAACATCAGTAGAGATACAGTCAGTAACACGGGGTGCTGGGGGGAGAGGGCTTACTGAGTGACAGTGTGAGGGAGCTGGATTAACATCAGTAGAGATACAGTCAGTAACACAGGGTGCTGGGGGGATAGGGGTTACTGAGTGCCAGTGTGAGGGAGCCGGATTAACATCAGTAGAGATACAGTCAGTAACACTGCGCTGGGGAGAGAGGGATTACTGAGTGACAGTGTGAGGGAGCTGGATTAACATCAGTAGAGATACAGTCAGTAACACAGGGCGCTGGGGGGAGAGGGGTTACTGAGTGACAGTGTGAAGGAGCTGGATTAACATCAGTAGAGATACAGTCAGTAACACAGGGCGCTGGGGGGAGAGGGGTTACTGAGTGACAGTGTGAGGGAGCTGGATTAACATCAGTAGAGATACAGTCAGTAACATAGGCTGCTGGGGGGAGAGGGGTGACTGAGTGACCGTGTGAGGGAGCTGGATTAACATCAGTAGAGATACAGTCAGTAACACAGGGTGCTGGGGAGAGGGGTTACTGAGTGACAGCGTGAGGGAGCTGGATTAACATCAGTAGAGGTACAGTCAGTAACACGGTGCTGGAGGGAGAGGGGTGACCGAGTGACAGTGTGAGGTAGCTGGATTAACATCAGTAGAGATACAGTCAGTAACAGGGCGCTGGGGGGAGAGGGGTTACTGAGTGACTGTGAGAGAGCTGGATTAACCTCAGTACAGATACAATCCATAACACAGGACACTGGGGGGAGAGGGGTCACTGAGTGACAGTGTGAGGGAGCTGGATTAACATCAGTAGAGATACAGTCAGTAACACAGGGCGCTGGGGGGAGAGGGGTTACTGAGTGACAGTGTGAGGGAGCTGGATTAACATCAGTAGAGATACAGTCAGTAACACGGCGCTAGGGGGAGAGGGGTGACTGAGTGACAGTGTGAGGGAGATGGATTAACATCAGTACAGATACAGTCCGTAACACTGGTTGCTGGGGGGAGAGGAGTGACTGAGTGATAGTGTGAGGGATCTGGATTAACATCAGTAGAGATACAGTCAGTAACACAGGGTGCTAGGGGGAGAGGGCTTACTGAGTGACAGTGTGAGGGAGCTGGATTAACATTAGTAGAGATACAGTCAGTACCACAGGGCGCTGGGGGGAGAGGGGTTACTGAGTGACAGTGTGAGGGAGCTGGATTAACATCAGTAGAGATGCAGTCAGTAACACATGTCGCTGGAGGGAGAGGGGTTACTGAGTGACAGTGTGAGAGATCTGGATTAACATCTGTAGAGATGCAGTCCATAACACAGGGCGCTGGGGGGAGAGGGGTTACTGAGTGCTAGTGTGAGGGAGCTGGATTAACATCAGTAGAGATACAGTCAGTAACACAGGGTGCTGGGGGGAGAGGGGTGACTGAGTGAAAGTGTGAGGGAGCTGGATTAACATCAGTAGAGATACAGTCCGTAACACAGGGTGCTGGGGGGAGAGGGGTTACTGAGTGACAGTGTGAGGGAGATGGATTAACATCAGTAGAGATACAGTCAGTAACACAGTGCGCTTGGGGGGAGAGGGGTTACTGAGTGACAGTGTGAGGGTGCTGGATTAACATCAGTCGAGATACAGTCAGTAACACAGGGTGCTGTGGGGAGAGAGGTTACTGAGTGACAGTGTGTGGGGTCTGGATTAACATCAGTAGAGATACAGTCAGTAACACAGGGCGCTGGGGAGAGGGGTTACTGAGTGACAGTGTGAGGGTGCTGGATTAACATCAGTACAGATACAGTCAGTAACACAGGGCACTGCTGGGGGGAGAGGGGGTTACTGAATGACAGTGTGAGGGAGCTGGATTAACATCAGTAGACATACAGTCAGTAACACAGGGCGCTGGGGGGCGAGGGGTTACTGAGTGACAGTGTGAGGGAGCTGGATTAACATCAGTAGAGATACAGTCAGTAACACAGACCGCTGGGGAGAGAGGGGTTTCTGAGTGACAGTGTGAAGGAGCTGGATTAACATCAGTAGAGATACAGTCAGTAACACAGGGCGCTGCGGGGGGAGAGGGGTTACTGAGTGACAGTGTGAGAGAGCTGGATTAACCTAAGTACAGATACAGTCAGCAACACAGGGTACTGGGGGGAGAGGGGTGACTGAGTGACAGTGTGAGGGAGCTGGATTAACATCAGTAGAGATACAGTCAGAAACACAGGACACGGGAGAGAGGGGTTACTGAGTAACAGTGTGAGGGAGCTGGATTCACATCAGTGGAGATACAGTCAGTAACACAGGGCACTGGGGGGAGAGGGGTTACTGAGTGACAGTGTGAGGGATCTGGATTCACATCAGTAGAGATACAGTCAGTAACACAGGGCGCTGGGGGGAGAGGCGTTACTGAGTGATTGTGAGAGAGCTGGATTAACATCAGTACAGATACAGTCAGAAACAGGACAGGGGGGAGAGGGGATACTGAGTGACAGTGTGAGGGAGCTGGATTAACATCTGTAGAGATGCAGTCCGTAACACAGGCCGCTGGGGGGAGAGGGGTTACTGAGTGATTGTGAGAGAGCTGGATTAACATCAGTACAGATACAGTCAGAAACAGGACAGGGGGGAGAGGGGATACTGAGTGACAGTGTGAGGGAGCTGGATTAACATCTGTAGAGATGCAGTCCGTAACACAGGCCGCTGGGGGGAGAGGGGTTACTGAGTGATAGTGTGAGGGAGCTGGATTAACATCAGTAGAGATACAGTCAGTAACACAGGGTGCTGGGGGGAGAGGGGTTACTGAGTGACACTATGAGGGAGCTGGATTAACATCAGGAGAGATACAGTCAGTAACAGAGGGCGCTGGGGGGAGAGGGGTTACTGAGTGACAGTGTGAGGGAGATGGATTAACATCAGTAGAGATACAGTCAGTACCACAGGGTGCTAGGGGGAGAGGGGTTAATGAGTGACAGTGTGAGGGAGCTGGATTAACATCAGTAGAGATACAGTCAGTAACACAGGGTGCTGGGGAGAGGGGTTACTGAGTGACAGCGTGAGGGAGCTGGATTAACATCAGTAGAGGTACAGTCAGTAACACGGTGCTGGAGGCAGAGGGGTGACCGAGTGACAGTGTGAGAGAGCTGGATTAACATCAGTAGAGATACAGTCAGTAACAGGGTGCTGGGGGGAGAGGGGTTACTGAGTGACTGTGAGAGAGTTGGATTAACCTCAGTACAGATACAATCCATAACACAGGACACTGGGTGGAGAGGGGTGACTGAGTGACAGTGTGTGGGGTCTGGATTAACATCTGCAGAGATACAGTCAGTAACACAGGGCGCTGGGGGGAGAGGGGTTACTGAGTGACAGTGTGAGGGAGCTGGATTAACATCAGCAGAGATACAGTCAGTAACACAGGGCGCTGGGGGGAGAGGGGTCACTGAGTGACAGTGTGAGGGAGCTGGATTAACACCAGTAGAGATACAGTCAGTAACACGGCGCTAGGGGGAGAGGGGTTACTGAGTGACAGTGTGAGGGAGCTGGATTAACATCAGTAGACATACAGTCAGTAACACTGGTTGCTGGGGGGAGAGGAGTGACTGAGTGACAGTGTGAGGGAGCTGGATTAACATCAGTAGAGATACAGTCAGTAACACATGGCGCTGGGTGGAGAGGGGTTACTGAGTGACAGTGTGAGGGAGCTGGATGAACATCAGTAGAGATACAGTCCGTAACACAGGCCGCTGGGGGGAGAGGGGTTACTGAGTGATAGTGTGAGGGATCTGTATTAACATCAGTAGAGATACAGTCAGTAAGACAGAGTGCTAGGGGGAGAGGGCTTACTGAGTGACAGTGTGAGGGAGCTGGATTAACATCAGTAGAGATACAGTCAGTAACACAGGGTGCTGCTGGGAGAGGGGTTACTGAGTGACAGTGTGAGGGAGCTGGATTAACATTAGTAGAGATACAGTCAGTACCACAGGGCGCTGGGGGGAGAGGGGTTACTGAGTGACAGTGTGAGGGAGCTGGATTAACATCAGTAGAGATGCAGTCAGTAACACATGTCGATGTGGGAGAGGGGTTACTGAGTGACAGTGTGAGGGAGCTGGATTAACATCAGTAGAGATACAGTCAGTAACACAGGGTGCTGGGGGGAGAGGGGTTACTGAGTGACAGTGTGAGGGAGCTGGATTAACATCAGTCGAGATACAGTCCATAACACAGGGTGCTGGGGGAGAGGGTTTACCGAGTGACAGTGTGAGGGAGATGGATTAACATCAGTAGAGATACAGTCAGTAACACAGTGCGCTTGGGGGGAGAGGGGTTACTGAGTGACAGTGTGAGGGTGCTGGATTAACATCAGTAGAGATACAGTCAGTAACACAGGGTGCTGGGGGGAGAGGGGTTACTGAGTGACAGTGTGTGGGGTCTGGATTAACATCAGTAGAGATACAGTCAGTAACACAGGGCACTGCTGGGGGGAGAGGGCTTACTGAGTGACAGTGTGAGGGAGCTGGATTAACATCAGTAGAGATACAGTCAGTAACACAGGGTGCTGGGGGGAGAGGGGTTACTGAGTCTCAGTGTGAGAGAGCTGGATTAACCTAAGTACAGATACAGTCAGCAACACAGGGCACTGGGGGGAGAGGGGTGACTGAGTGACAGTGTGAGGGAGCTGGATTAACATCAGCAGAGATACAGTCAGAAACACAGGACACGGGAGAGAGGGGTTACTGAGTAACAGTGTGAGGGAGCTGGATTCACATCAGTAGAGATACAGTCAGTAACACAGGGCACTGGGGGGAGAGGGGTTACTGAGTGACAGTGTGAGGGATCTGGATTCACATTAGTAGAGATACAGTCAGTAAGACAGGACACTGGGGAGAGAGGGGTTACTGAGTGACACTGTGAGGGAGCTGGATTCACATCAGTAGAGATACAGTCAGTAACACAGGGCGCTGGGGGGAGAGGGGTTACTGAGTGACTGTGAGAGAGCTGGATTAACATCACTACAGATACAGTCAGAAACAGGACAGTGGGGAGAGGGGATACTGAGTGACAGTGTGCGGGAGCTGGATTAACATCAGTAGAGATACAGTCAGTAACACAGGGTGCTGGGGGGATAGGGGTTACTGAGTGCCAGTGTGAGGGAGCCGGATTAACATCAGTAGAGATACAGTCAGTAACACTGCGCTGGGGAGAGAGGGATTACTGAGTGACAGTGTGAGGGAGCTGGATTAACATCAGTAGAGATACAGTCAGTAACACAGGGCGCTGGGGGGGAGAGGGGTTACTGAGTGACAGTG
>JANJGN010005350.1:0-23444 GCA_026770705.1 Isurus oxyrinchus
ATCTTGCTGTTTTATCTCCCATATTCGCACTGTTTTATCTCCTGAACTCTCATTGTTTTATCTCCTGAACTCTCGCTTCTTTATCTCCAAAATCTCACTGTTTTTTTTTTCTCCAGAATGCTCGCTGCTTTATTATCTGAAACCCTCGCTGTTTTATCCCCAAGCTCTCGCTGTTTTATCCCCTAAACTATCGATGATTTCTCTCTTTAACCCTCGCTACTTCATCTCCCAAACTCTCGCTGTTATATCCCCTGAACTATCATTGTTTTATCCGCTGAATTATTGTTCTTTTATCACGAGACCTCTTGCTTATTTTTCTACAGAACCCTTGCTGTTGCATCTCCCAAACACTTCCTACTTTATCTCCTGATCTCTCACTCTTTTATTCTCTGAATTCTCGTTGTTTAACCCCAGACCTCTCGCTGATCATTCTCCAGAAACCGCGCTAATTTATCTCACAAACTCTCGCAGATTTATCCCCTGAACTCTCACTGTTTTATCCCCTAACTTCTTGCTATTTTATACGCTAAACTCTCTCTTATTTGCCACCAGAACCATTGCCTATTTATCTCCCAAACACTCAATGTTTTATCCCCTGATCTCTCATTGTTTTATCTCCTGAGCATTCGCGGCTTAACCCATGAGCTCTCGCTAATTTTCCACTGCATTCTCGCTGTTTTATCCCCTGAATTCTTGCTGTTTTATCATCTCAACTCCTGTTGATTTTTCTACAGAACGCTCCCCGTTTTACGTCACAAACTCTCTCTGTTTCATCCTTTGAACTCTCGCTGTTTTATCTCCCAAGCTCTCGCTGATTTTCCTCCAAAACTCACACTGTTTTATTTCCCACTCTCCCTGTTTTTCTCTAGAATTCTTGATGATTTTTCCCCTGATATCTTGCTGTTTTATGTCCCGAATTCTCGCTGTTTTATCTACTGAACTCTCATTGTTTTACCGTCTGAACTCTCGCTTCTTTATCTGCAAATTCTCGCTGCTTTTTTCTCCAGAATGCCCGCTGCTTCATCCTCCGAAACCCTCGCTGTTTTATCTCCCAAGCTCACGCTGTTTTATCCCCTAAACTCTCGCTGATTTCTCTCTTTAATCCTCTCTACTTTATCTCCCAAACTCTCGCTGTTTAATCCCCTGAACTATCATTGTTTTATCCGCTGAATTATCGTTGTTTTATTCTGAGACCTCTCGCTTATTTTTCTGCAGAACGCTGGCTGTTGTATCTCCCAAACACTTCCTATTGTATCTCCTGATCTCTCAGTCTTTTATTCCCTGAATTCTCGTGTTTTACCCCAGACCTCTCGCTGATCTTTCTCCAGTAACCTCGCTTTTTTTATCTCCCAAACTCTCGCAGATTTATCCCCTGAACTCTCATTGTTTTATCTCCTGAGCTTTCGCTGCTTTAGCCCTGAGCTCTCGCTGTATTTTCCACTACATTCTCGCTGTTCTATCCCCCTGAATTCTCGCTGTTCTATCCTCTGCACTCTCGCTGATTTTTTTCCAGAACGCTCGATGTTTTATCTCCCAAGCTTACGCTGTATTACCCCCTGAATTCTAGCTGTTTTATCATCTCAACTCCCGTTGATTTTTCTACAGAACACTGCCTGTTTTATTTCCCAAACTCTCACTGTTTTTCTCTAGAATTCTTGCTGATTTTTCCTGAGATCTTGCTGCTTTATATCCCGTACTCTCACATTTTATCTCCTGAACTCTCATTGTTTTATCCTCTGAATTGTCGCGGTTTTATCAACTGAGCTCTCGCTGTTTTATCTCCTGAACTCTCATTGTTTTATCCAACGAAGTAGTGCTACTATATCCCCTGAACTCACTATGATTTTTCACAGAACCCTCGCTTTTTTATCCCACAATCTCTTGCCATTTTATCCCTGAACTCTCACGGAATTATCGCCTGAATTCTCGCTGTTTTATCCCGTGAACTCAAGCTGTTTTTTCTCCAGAACTCTTGCTGATTATTCTCCAGAGCTCTTGATGTTTTAGCTCCTGAACTCTTGCTGTTTTAACTCCCAAATTCTCATTGCTTTATCACCTGAACTCTCACCTCTCACTGAATTATCTACTGAACTCTTGCTGTTTTATCACTCAAAATCTCGACGCTTATACTCCAGAGCCCTCGCTGTTTTATCTCCCAGACTCTCACTGTTTTATCCTCTGAATTCTCGCTGCTTTATCCCCTGAACTGTCACTGATGTTTCTCCAGAACCGTCGCTGTTTTATCTTCCAAACTCTCGCTGCTTTATCCCCTGGATTCTCACTGTTTTATCCCCTGACCTCTCGCTGTTTTATCCCCTGGGATCTCGCTATTTTATCTCCTGAACTCTCGTTGTTTTATCCCCTGAATTCTCGCTGTTTTCTGCCCTGAATGCTTGTTGTTTTTTCCCCTGAACTCTGGCTGATTTTCCACCAGAACCCTCGATATTTTATCTCACAATCTCTTTCTGTTTTAAAACGGAACTATCACCATTTTATCCCCTGAATTCTCCCTGTTTTATCCCCTGAACTCTCGCTGAATTTTCTCCAGACCCCTTGCTGTTGCAAATCCCTAACCCTTGCTCTTTTATCCCCTGAACTCTCGCTGTTCCCGAACTTTCACTGCTTGACACCTGAACTCGCGTTATTTTATCCCCAGAGCTCTCACTGTTTTATCCACTGAACTCTGGTGGATTTTTCTCCAGAACCCAAGCTGATTTATCACCCAAGCTGTCCCTGTTTTATCCACTCGGATCTCGATGTTTTATCTGCCAAACTCTCGCTGTTCAATCCCCTGAACTCTCGCTGATTTCTCTCCAGAACCATCGCTACATTATCTCCCAAACTCTCGCTGTTTTGTTCCCTGAACTATCACTGTTTTATCCGCTGAATTCTCATTGTTTATCCCCTGAACTCTCGCTGATTTTTCTCCGGAACACTCGGTATGTTATCTCCCCAACTCTCGCTGTTTTATACACTGAACTCTCACACTTTTTTCCCCTGAATTCTCGTTGCTTTACCCCTGACCTATCACTGATTTTATCTCCTGAAAGCTCGCTATTTTATGTCGCAAAATCTCGCAGATTCATCACCTTCAGTCTCATTCTTTTATTCGCTGAATTCTCAGTGCTTTATCCGGTAAACACTCTCCTACTTGCCACCAGAACCCTTGATTATTTACCTCCGAAATTCTCACTGTTTTATCCCCTGAGCTTTCGCTGCTTTACCCCTGAGCTCTCGCTGTTTTTTCCCCTAAATTCTCGATATTTTATCCCCTGAATTATCGCTGTTCTATCTTCTGCACTCTGGCTGATTTTTCTCCAGAACCATCGCTCTTTTATCTCCCAAGCTTATGCTGTTTCATCTCCTGAATTCTCGCTGTGTGATCGTCTCAACTCTCGATGATTTTTCTCCAGAAAAGTGTCTGTTTTAAGTTTCAAACTCTCACTGTTTTATCCATTGAACTCTCGCTGTTTTATCTCCCAGACTCTCACTGTTTTATCCTCTGAATTCTCGCTGCTTTATCCCCTGAACTGTCACTGATGTTTCTCCAGAACCGTCGCTGTTTTATCTTCCAAACTCTCGCTGCTTTATCCCCTGGATTCTCACTGTTTTATCCCCTGACCTCTCGCTGTTTTATCCCCTGAACTCACAATGTTATATCTCCCAAGCTTTCGCTGCTTTACCCCTGTGCTCTCGCCGTTTTTCCCCTGAATTCTCGCTGTTCTATCCCCTGAATTCTTGCTGTTCTATCCTCTGCACTCTCGATCATTTCTCTCCAAAAGCCTCGCAACTTTATCTCCCAAACCCTCGCTGTTTTATCCCCTGAACTATCAAGGTTTTATCCGCTGAATTCTCGTTGTTTTATCCCATGACGTCTCACTGATTTTTCTCCACAACCCTCGTTGTTTTATCCCCTGGGCTGTCGCAGTTTTATCTCCTGTGCTCTCGCTGTTTTATCCGCTAAACTCTCGTTTATTTGCCACCAGAACCCTTTCTTATTTATCTCCCAAACTCTCCCTGCTCTATCCCCTGAACTTTCGCTGTTTTATCCTCGGAACTCTCGCTGCTTTTTCTCCAGAACCCTTGCTGTTGTATCGCCCAGATTCTTGCTGTTTTATCCTTTAAACTCTTGCTGATTTTTTCTCCAGAACCCTCGCTGTTTTATCTACCAAACTCTCGCTGTTTTATCCCCTAACATCCCGCTGATTTTTCTACAGAACCCTTGCTGTTTTATCACCCAAACTCTCGCTGTTTTATCCCTGAACTCTCGCGGTTTTATACCCTGGGCTCTCGCTGATTTTTGCCAGAACCCTCGATATTTTATCTGACAATCTCTTGCTGTTTTATCCCGGAACCCTCACCATTTTATCCCCTGAATTCTCTCTGTTTTATTCTCTGAACTCTCGCTGACTTACCTAAAGACGCCTTGCTGTCGTGCCTCCCAAACCCTAGGTGTTTTATCTCCCAAGCTGTCGCTGTTTTATCCTCTCGACTCTCGCTTTTTTATCTCCCAAGCTCTCGCTGTTCCATTCCCTGAACTCTCGCTGATTACTCTCCAAAACCCTCGCTACTTTATCTCCCAAACTCTCGCTGTTTTATCCCCTGAACTATCACTGTTCTATCCGCTGAATTTTCATTGTTTATCCGCTGAACTCTGGCTGATATTTCTCCAGAACCCTCTCTATTTTATCTTCCAAACTGTCGCTGTTTTATATCCTGAACTCTAACTCTTTTATCCCCTGAATTCTCATTGTTTTACCCCTGACCACTGGCTGATTTCTCTCCAGATCCCTCGCTATTTTATCTCATAAACTCTCTCAGATTTAACCCCTGAACGCTCCTTGTTTTATCCCCTGAATTCTAGGTGTTTTATCCGCTAAACACTCTCTTATTTGCCACCAGAACCCTTGCTTATTTATCTCCCAAATTCTCACTGTTTTATCATCTGAACTCTTATTGTTTTATCTCCTGAGCTTTCGTTGCTTTACCCCTGAGCTCTCGCTTTTTTTCCCCCTAAATTTTCGCTATTTTATCGCTCGATTTCTCGCTGTTCTATCCTCTGCACTCTCGTTGATTTTTCTCCTGAACCCTCGCTGATTTATCTCCCAAGCTTACACTGTTTCATCCCCTGAATTCTCGCTGTTTTATCATATCAACTCCCGTTGATTTTTCTCCAGAACACTCCCTGTTTTATGCCACAAAATCTCTCTGTTTTATCCTTTGAACTCTCGCTGTTTTGTCTCCCAAGCTCTCGTTGATTTTCCTCCTGAACTCTTTCTGTTTTATTTACCAAACTCTCCTTGTTTATCTCCAGAATTCTTGTTGATTTTTCTCCTGAGATCTTGCTGTTTTATATCCCGTATTCTCACTGTTTTATCTCCTGAACTCTCATTGTTTTATCTCCTGAAATCTCGCTTCTTTATCTCCAAACTCTTGCTGTTTTATCCCGTAGGCTCGCGCTGATTTCTCTCTTTAACCCTCGCTACGTTATCTCCCAAACTCTCGCTGTTTTATCCCCTGAACTACCAATGTTTTATCTGCTGAATTCTCGTTGTTTTATCCCGAGACCTCTTGCTTATTTTTCTACAGAACCCTTGCTCTTGTATCTCCCAAACTCTTGCTATTTTATGCCCTGATCTCTCACTCTTTTATTTCCTGAATTCTCGTTGTTTTACCCCTGACATCTCGCTGATCTTTCTCCAGAAACCTCGCTTTTTTAACTCCCAAACTCTCGCAGATTTATCCCCAGAGCTCTCACTGCTTTATCCCCTAAATTCTTGCTATTTTATCCACTAAACTCTCTCTTATTTGCCACCAGAACGCTTGCTTATTTATGTCCCAAATTCTCACTGTTTTATCCCCTGAACTCTCATTGTTTTATCTCCTGAGCTTTTGCTGCGTTACCCCAGAGCTCTCGCTGTTTTTTCCGTTACATTCTCGCTGTTTTATCACCTGAATTCTCGCTGTTCTATCATCTGCACCGTCGCTGATTTTTCTCCAGAATCCTCGCTGTTTAATGTCACAAACTCTCACTGCTTTATCCTATGAAATCTCGCTGTTTTATCTCCCCAGCTCTCGCTGATTTTCCTCCAGAACCCTCACTGTTTTCTTTCCCAAAATCTCCCTGTTTTTCTCCAGAATTCTTGCTGACTTGTCTCCTGAGCTCTTGCTGTTATATCTTCCGAATTCAAGCTGTTTTATCTCCTGAATTCTTACGTGTAATCTCCTGAACTCTCATTGTTTTATCTCCAAAATTCTCCCTGTTTTATCTCCAAACTCTCGCTGTTTTGATCTCCAGAATACTCGTTCTTTTATCCCCTGAACTCTCGCTGCTTTATCCCCTGAACTCTTGCTGTTTTATCCTCCGGAGCCTTGCTGCTTTACCCCTGAACTCTCACTGTTTTGTCCCCTGAACTTTCGTTGATTTTTGTCCGGAACCTTCACTGTTTTATCTCCCAAAATCTCGCTGGGTTATCCCCTCAACTCTCACTCTTCCCAAACTTTCACTGCTTTAACCCTGAACTCTCACTGTTTTATCTTCGGAACTCTCATTGTTTTATCCTCTGAATTTTCGCGGTTTTATCCCCTGAGCTCTTGTTGGTTTATCTACTGAACTCTCATGGTTTTATCCCCTGATTTTGCGCTGCTTTATCCCCTGAACTCTCTATGATTTTTCAGCAGAACCCTCGCTATTTTATCTCACAATCTCTTGCTATTTTATCCCTGAACTCTCACGGTTTTATCGCCTGAATTCTCGCTGTTTTATATCGTGAACTCAACCGCTTTTTTCTCCAGAATTCTTGCTGTTTTTTCTCTGGAGCACTTGATGTTTTAGTTCCTGACATCTTGCTGGTTTAACTCCCAAATTCTCATTGTATTATCTCCTGAACTCTCACCTCTCACTGATCTATCCACTGAACTCTCGTTGTTTTAAAACTCAAAATCTCGGCATTTATGCTCCAGAGCCCTCGCTGTTTTATCTCCCAGACTCTCGTTGCTTTATCCCCTGGATTCTCCCTGATTTGTCTCCAAAACCCTCGCTACTTTATCTCCCAAACTCTGGCTTTCCAACCCCTGAACTATCACTGTGTTTTCCTCTGAATTCTCATTGTTTATCCCCTGAACTCTCGCTGATTTTTCTCCAGAACCCTTGTTATTTTATCTCCCAAACTCTTGCTGCTTTATAGCCTGAAAACTCACCCTTTTCTCCCCTGAATTCCTGTTGTTTTACCCCTGAATTCTCGCTGTTGTATCCTCTGCGCTCTCACTGATTTTTGTACAGAACTCTCGCTGTTTTATCTCCCAAGCTCACGCTGTTTTATCCCCTGAATTCTCGCTGTTTTATCGTGTCAACTCCCTTTGATTTTTCTACAGACAACTCCCTGTTTTATGTCACAAACTCTCACTTTTTTTTCCTTTGAACTCTCGCTGTTTTATCTCCCAAGCTCTCGCTGATTTTCCTCCAGAAATCAGACTGCTTTATTTCCCAAACTCTCCCTGTTTTTCTCTAGAATTCTTGCTGACTTTTCTCCTGAGATCTTGCTGTTTTATCTCCCATATTCGCACTGTTTTATCTCCTGAACTCTCATTGTTTTATCTCCTGAACTCTCGCTTCTTTATCTCCAAAATCTCACTGTTTTTTTTTTCTCCAGAATGCTCGCTGCTTTATTATCTGAAACCCTCGCTGTTTTATCCCCAAGCTCTCGCTGTTTTATCCCCTAAACTCTCGATGATTTCTCTCTTTAACCCTCGCTACTTCATCTCCCAAACTCTCGCTGTTATATCCCCTGAACTATCATTGTTTTATCCGCTGAATTATTGTTCTTTTATCACGAGACCTCTTGCTTATTTTTCTACAGAACCCTTGCTGTTGCATCTCCCAAACACTTCCTACTTTATCTCCTGATCTCTCACTCTTTTATTCTCTGAATTCTCGTTGTTTAACCCCAGACCTCTCGCTGATCATTCTCCAGAAACCGCGCTAATTTATCTCACAAACTCTCGCAGATTTATCCCCTGAACTCTCACTGTTTTATCCCCTAACTTCTTGCTATTTTATACGCTAAACTCTCTCTTATTTGCCACCAGAACCATTGCCTATTTATCTCCCAAACACTCAATGTTTTATCCCCTGATCTCTCATTGTTTTATCTCCTGAGCATTCGCGGCTTAACCCATGAGCTCTCGCTAATTTTCCACTGCATTCTCGCTGTTTTATCCCCTGAATTCTTGCTGTTTTATCATCTCAACTCCTGTTGATTTTTCTACAGAACGCTCCCCGTTTTACGTCACAAACTCTCTCTGTTTCATCCTTTGAACTCTCGCTGTTTTATCTCCCAAGCTCTCGCTGATTTTCCTCCAAAACTCACACTGTTTTATTTCCCACTCTCCCTGTTTTTCTCTAGAATTCTTGATGATTTTTCCCCTGATATCTTGCTGTTTTATGTCCCGAATTCTCGCTGTTTTATCTACTGAACTCTCATTGTTTTACCGTCTGAACTCTCGCTTCTTTATCTGCAAATTCTCGCTGCTTTTTTCTCCAGAATGCCCGCTGCTTCATCCTCCGAAACCCTCGCTGTTTTATCTCCCAAGCTCACGCTGTTTTATCCCCTAAACTCTCGCTGATTTCTCTCTTTAATCCTCTCTACTTTATCTCCCAAACTCTCGCTGTTTAATCCCCTGAACTATCATTGTTTTATCCGCTGAATTATCGTTGTTTTATTCTGAGACCTCTCGCTTATTTTTCTGCAGAACGCTGGCTGTTGTATCTCCCAAACACTTCCTATTGTATCTCCTGATCTCTCAGTCTTTTATTCCCTGAATTCTCGTTGTTTTACCCCAGACCTCTCGCTGATCTTTCTCCAGTAACCTCGCTTTTTTTATCTCCCAAACTCTCGCAGATTTATCCCCTGAACTCTCATTGTTTTATCTCCTGAGCTTTCGCTGCTTTAGCCCTGAGCTCTCGCTGTATTTTCCACTACATTCTCGCTGTTCTATCCCCTGAATTCTCGCTGTTCTATCCTCTGCACTCTCGCTGATTTTTTTCCAGAACGCTCGATGTTTTATCTCCCAAGCTTACGCTGTATTACCCCCTGAATTCTAGCTGTTTTATCATCTCAACTCCCGTTGATTTTTCTACAGAACACTGCCTGTTTTATTTCCCAAACTCTCACTGTTTTTCTCTAGAATTCTTGCTGATTTTTTCCTGAGATCTTGCTGCTTTATATCCCGTACTCTCACATTTTATCTCCTGAACTCTCATTGTTTTATCCTCTGAATTGTCGCGGTTTTATCAACTGAGCTCTCGCTGTTTTATCTCCTGAACTCTCATTGTTTTATCCAACGAAGTAGTGCTACTATATCCCCTGAACTCACTATGATTTTTCACAGAACCCTCGCTTTTTTATCCCACAATCTCTTGCCATTTTATCCCTGAACTCTCACGGAATTATCGCCTGAATTCTCGCTGTTTTATCCCGTGAACTCAAGCTGTTTTTTCTCCAGAACTCTTGCTGATTATTCTCCAGAGCTCTTGATGTTTTAGCTCCTGAACTCTTGCTGTTTTAACTCCCAAATTCTCATTGCTTTATCACCTGAACTCTCACCTCTCACTGAATTATCTACTGAACTCTTGCTGTTTTATCACTCAAAATCTCGACGCTTATACTCCAGAGCCCTCGCTGTTTTATCTCCCAGACTCTCACTGTTTTATCCTCTGAATTCTCGCTGCTTTATCCCCTGAACTGTCACTGATGTTTCTCCAGAACCGTCGCTGTTTTATCTTCCAAACTCTCGCTGCTTTATCCCCTGGATTCTCACTGTTTTATCCCCTGACCTCTCGCTGTTTTATCCCCTGGGATCTCGCTATTTTATCTCCTGAACTCTCGTTGTTTTATCCCCTGAATTCTCGCTGTTTTCTGCCCTGAATGCTTGTTGTTTTTTCCCCTGAACTCTGGCTGATTTTCCACCAGAACCCTCGATATTTTATCTCACAATCTCTTTCTGTTTTAAAACGGAACTATCACCATTTTATCCCCTGAATTCTCCCTGTTTTATCCCCTGAACTCTCGCTGAATTTTCTCCAGACCCCTTGCTGTTGCAAATCCCTAACCCTTGCTCTTTTATCCCCTGAACTCTCGCTGTTCCCGAACTTTCACTGCTTGACACCTGAACTCGCGTTATTTTATCCCCAGAGCTCTCACTGTTTTATCCACTGAACTCTGGTGGATTTTTCTCCAGAACCCAAGCTGATTTATCACCCAAGCTGTCCCTGTTTTATCCACTCGGATCTCGATGTTTTATCTGCCAAACTCTCGCTGTTCAATCCCCTGAACTCTCGCTGATTTCTCTCCAGAACCATCGCTACATTATCTCCCAAACTCTCGCTGTTTTGTTCCCTGAACTATCACTGTTTTATCCGCTGAATTCTCATTGTTTATCCCCTGAACTCTCGCTGATTTTTCTCCGGAACACTCGGTATGTTATCTCCCCAACTCTCGCTGTTTTATACACTGAACTCTCACACTTTTTTCCCCTGAATTCTCGTTGCTTTACCCCTGACCTATCACTGATTTTATCTCCTGAAAGCTCGCTATTTTATGTCGCAAAATCTCGCAGATTCATCACCTTCAGTCTCATTCTTTTATTCGCTGAATTCTCAGTGCTTTATCCGGTAAACACTCTCCTACTTGCCACCAGAACCCTTGATTATTTACCTCCGAAATTCTCACTGTTTTATCCCCTGAGCTTTCGCTGCTTTACCCCTGAGCTCTCGCTGTTTTTTCCCCTAAATTCTCGATATTTTATCCCCTGAATTATCGCTGTTCTATCTTCTGCACTCTGGCTGATTTTTCTCCAGAACCATCGCTCTTTTATCTCCCAAGCTTATGCTGTTTCATCTCCTGAATTCTCGCTGTGTGATCGTCTCAACTCTCGATGATTTTTCTCCAGAAAAGTGTCTGTTTTAAGTTTCAAACTCTCACTGTTTTATCCATTGAACTCTCGCTGTTTTATCTCCCAGACTCTCACTGTTTTATCCTCTGAATTCTCGCTGCTTTATCCCCTGAACTGTCACTGATGTTTCTCCAGAACCGTCGCTGTTTTATCTTCCAAACTCTCGCTGCTTTATCCCCTGGATTCTCACTGTTTTATCCCCTGACCTCTCGCTGTTTTATCCCCTGAACTCACAATGTTATATCTCCCAAGCTTTCGCTGCTTTACCCCTGTGCTCTCGCCGTTTTTCCCCTGAATTCTCGCTGTTCTATCCCCTGAATTCTTGCTGTTCTATCCTCTGCACTCTCGATCATTTCTCTCCAAAAGCCTCGCAACTTTATCTCCCAAACCCTCGCTGTTTTATCCCCTGAACTATCAAGGTTTTATCCGCTGAATTCTCGTTGTTTTATCCCATGACGTCTCACTGATTTTTCTCCACAACCCTCGTTGTTTTATCCCCTGGGCTGTCGCAGTTTTATCTCCTGTGCTCTCGCTGTTTTATCCGCTAAACTCTCGTTTATTTGCCACCAGAACCCTTTCTTATTTATCTCCCAAACTCTCCCTGCTCTATCCCCTGAACTTTCGCTGTTTTATCCTCGGAACTCTCGCTGCTTTTTCTCCAGAACCCTTGCTGTTGTATCGCCCAGATTCTTGCTGTTTTATCCTTTAAACTCTTGCTGATTTTTCTCCAGAACCCTCGCTGTTTTATCTACCAAACTCTCGCTGTTTTATCCCCTAACATCCCGCTGATTTTTCTACAGAACCCTTGCTGTTTTATCACCCAAACTCTCGCTGTTTTATCCCTGAACTCTCGCGGTTTTATACCCTGGGCTCTCGCTGATTTTTGCCAGAACCCTCGATATTTTATCTGACAATCTCTTGCTGTTTTATCCCGGAACCCTCACCATTTTATCCCCTGAATTCTCTCTGTTTTATTCTCTGAACTCTCGCTGACTTACCTAAAGACGCCTTGCTGTCGTGCCTCCCAAACCCTAGGTGTTTTATCTCCCAAGCTGTCGCTGTTTTATCCTCTCGACTCTCGCTTTTTTATCTCCCAAGCTCTCGCTGTTCCATTCCCTGAACTCTCGCTGATTACTCTCCAAAACCCTCGCTACTTTATCTCCCAAACTCTCGCTGTTTTATCCCCTGAACTATCACTGTTCTATCCGCTGAATTTTCATTGTTTATCCGCTGAACTCTGGCTGATATTTCTCCAGAACCCTCTCTATTTTATCTTCCAAACTGTCGCTGTTTTATATCCTGAACTCTAACTCTTTTATCCCCTGAATTCTCATTGTTTTACCCCTGACCACTGGCTGATTTCTCTCCAGATCCCTCGCTATTTTATCTCATAAACTCTCTCAGATTTAACCCCTGAACGCTCCTTGTTTTATCCCCTGAATTCTAGGTGTTTTATCCGCTAAACACTCTCTTATTTGCCACCAGAACCCTTGCTTATTTATCTCCCAAATTCTCACTGTTTTATCATCTGAACTCTTATTGTTTTATCTCCTGAGCTTTCGTTGCTTTACCCCTGAGCTCTCGCTTTTTTTCCCCCTAAATTTTCGCTATTTTATCGCTCGATTTCTCGCTGTTCTATCCTCTGCACTCTCGTTGATTTTTCTCCTGAACCCTCGCTGATTTATCTCCCAAGCTTACACTGTTTCATCCCCTGAATTCTCGCTGTTTTATCATATCAACTCCCGTTGATTTTTCTCCAGAACACTCCCTGTTTTATGCCACAAAATCTCTCTGTTTTATCCTTTGAACTCTCGCTGTTTTGTCTCCCAAGCTCTCGTTGATTTTCCTCCTGAACTCTTTCTGTTTTATTTACCAAACTCTCCTTGTTTATCTCCAGAATTCTTGTTGATTTTTCTCCTGAGATCTTGCTGTTTTATATCCCGTATTCTCACTGTTTTATCTCCTGAACTCTCATTGTTTTATCTCCTGAAATCTCGCTTCTTTATCTCCAAACTCTTGCTGTTTTATCCCGTAGGCTCGCGCTGATTTCTCTCTTTAACCCTCGCTACGTTATCTCCCAAACTCTCGCTGTTTTATCCCCTGAACTACCAATGTTTTATCTGCTGAATTCTCGTTGTTTTATCCCGAGACCTCTTGCTTATTTTTCTACAGAACCCTTGCTCTTGTATCTCCCAAACTCTTGCTATTTTATGCCCTGATCTCTCACTCTTTTATTTCCTGAATTCTCGTTGTTTTACCCCTGACATCTCGCTGATCTTTCTCCAGAAACCTCGCTTTTTTAACTCCCAAACTCTCGCAGATTTATCCCCAGAGCTCTCACTGCTTTATCCCCTAAATTCTTGCTATTTTATCCACTAAACTCTCTCTTATTTGCCACCAGAACGCTTGCTTATTTATGTCCCAAATTCTCACTGTTTTATCCCCTGAACTCTCATTGTTTTATCTCCTGAGCTTTTGCTGCGTTACCCCAGAGCTCTCGCTGTTTTTTCCGTTACATTCTCGCTGTTTTATCACCTGAATTCTCGCTGTTCTATCATCTGCACCGTCGCTGATTTTTCTCCAGAATCCTCGCTGTTTAATGTCACAAACTCTCACTGCTTTATCCTATGAAATCTCGCTGTTTTATCTCCCCAGCTCTCGCTGATTTTCCTCCAGAACCCTCACTGTTTTCTTTCCCAAAATCTCCCTGTTTTTCTCCAGAATTCTTGCTGACTTGTCTCCTGAGCTCTTGCTGTTATATCTTCCGAATTCAAGCTGTTTTATCTCCTGAATTCTTACGTGTAATCTCCTGAACTCTCATTGTTTTATCTCCAAAATTCTCCCTGTTTTATCTCCAAACTCTCGCTGTTTTGATCTCCAGAATACTCGTTCTTTTATCCCCTGAACTCTCGCTGCTTTATCCCCTGAACTCTTGCTGTTTTATCCTCCGGAGCCTTGCTGCTTTACCCCTGAACTCTCACTGTTTTGTCCCCTGAACTTTCGTTGATTTTTGTCCGGAACCTTCACTGTTTTATCTCCCAAAATCTCGCTGGGTTATCCCCTCAACTCTCACTCTTCCCAAACTTTCACTGCTTTAACCCTGAACTCTCACTGTTTTATCTTCGGAACTCTCATTGTTTTATCCTCTGAATTTTCGCGGTTTTATCCCCTGAGCTCTTGTTGCTTTATCTACTGAACTCTCATGGTTTTATCCCCTGATTTTGCGCTGCTTTATCCCCTGAACTCTCTATGATTTTTCAGCAGAACCCTCGCTATTTTATCTCACAATCTCTTGCTATTTTATCCCTGAACTCTCACGGTTTTATCGCCTGAATTCTCGCTGTTTTATATCGTGAACTCAACCGCTTTTTTCTCCAGAATTCTTGCTGTTTTTTCTCTGGAGCACTTGATGTTTTAGTTCCTGACATCTTGCTGGTTTAACTCCCAAATTCTCATTGTATTATCTCCTGAACTCTCACCTCTCACTGATCTATCCACTGAACTCTCGTTGTTTTAAAACTCAAAATCTCGGCATTTATGCTCCAGAGCCCTCGCTGTTTTATCTCCCAGACTCTCGTTGCTTTATCCCCTGGATTCTCCCTGATTTGTCTCCAAAACCCTCGCTACTTTATCTCCCAAACTCTGGCTTTCCAACCCCTGAACTATCACTGTGTTTTCCTCTGAATTCTCATTGTTTATCCCCTGAACTCTCGCTGATTTTTCTCCAGAACCCTTGTTATTTTATCTCCCAAACTCTTGCTGCTTTATAGCCTGAAAACTCACCCTTTTCTCCCCTGAATTCCTGTTGTTTTACCCCTGAATTCTCGCTGTTGTATCCTCTGCGCTCTCACTGATTTTTGTACAGAACTCTCGCTGTTTTATCTCCCAAGCTCACGCTGTTTTATCCCCTGAATTCTCGCTGTTTTATCGTGTCAACTCCCTTTGATTTTTCTACAGACAACTCCCTGTTTTATGTCACAAACTCTCACTTTTTTTTCCTTTGAACTCTCGCTGTTTTATCTCCCAAGCTCTCGCTGATTTTCCTCCAGAAATCAGACTGCTTTATTTCCCAAACTCTCCCTGTTTTTCTCTAGAATTCTTGCTGACTTTTCTCCTGAGATCTTGCTGTTTTATCTCCCATATTCGCACTGTTTTATCTCCTGAACTCTCATTGTTTTATCTCCTGAACTCTCGCTTCTTTATCTCCAAAATCTCACTGTTTTTTTTTTCTCCAGAATGCTCGCTGCTTTATTATCTGAAACCCTCGCTGTTTTATCCCCAAGCTCTCGCTGTTTTATCCCCTAAACTATCGATGATTTCTCTCTTTAACCCTCGCTACTTCATCTCCCAAACTCTCGCTGTTATATCCCCTGAACTATCATTGTTTTATCCGCTGAATTATTGTTCTTTTATCACGAGACCTCTTGCTTATTTTTCTACAGAACCCTTGCTGTTGCATCTCCCAAACACTTCCTACTTTATCTCCTGATCTCTCACTCTTTTATTCTCTGAATTCTCGTTGTTTAACCCCAGACCTCTCGCTGATCATTCTCCAGAAACCGCGCTAATTTATCTCACAAACTCTCGCAGATTTATCCCCTGAACTCTCACTGTTTTATCCCCTAACTTCTTGCTATTTTATACGCTAAACTCTCTCTTATTTGCCACCAGAACCATTGCCTATTTATCTCCCAAACACTCAATGTTTTATCCCCTGATCTCTCATTGTTTTATCTCCTGAGCATTCGCGGCTTAACCCATGAGCTCTCGCTAATTTTCCACTGCATTCTCGCTGTTTTATCCCCTGAATTCTTGCTGTTTTATCATCTCAACTCCTGTTGATTTTTCTACAGAACGCTCCCCGTTTTACGTCACAAACTCTCTCTGTTTCATCCTTTGAACTCTCGCTGTTTTATCTCCCAAGCTCTCGCTGATTTTCCTCCAAAACTCACACTGTTTTATTTCCCACTCTCCCTGTTTTTCTCTAGAATTCTTGATGATTTTTCCCCTGATATCTTGCTGTTTTATGTCCCGAATTCTCGCTGTTTTATCTACTGAACTCTCATTGTTTTACCGTCTGAACTCTCGCTTCTTTATCTGCAAATTCTCGCTGCTTTTTTCTCCAGAATGCCCGCTGCTTCATCCTCCGAAACCCTCGCTGTTTTATCTCCCAAGCTCACGCTGTTTTATCCCCTAAACTCTCGCTGATTTCTCTCTTTAATCCTCTCTACTTTATCTCCCAAACTCTCGCTGTTTAATCCCCTGAACTATCATTGTTTTATCCGCTGAATTATCGTTGTTTTATTCTGAGACCTCTCGCTTATTTTTCTGCAGAACGCTGGCTGTTGTATCTCCCAAACACTTCCTATTGTATCTCCTGATCTCTCAGTCTTTTATTCCCTGAATTCTCGTTGTTTTACCCCAGACCTCTCGCTGATCTTTCTCCAGTAACCTCGCTTTTTTTATCTCCCAAACTCTCGCAGATTTATCCCCTGAACTCTCATTGTTTTATCTCCTGAGCTTTCGCTGCTTTAGCCCTGAGCTCTCGCTGTATTTTCCACTACATTCTCGCTGTTCTATCCCCTGAATTCTCGCTGTTCTATCCTCTGCACTCTCGCTGATTTTTTTCCAGAACGCTCGATGTTTTATCTCCCAAGCTTACGCTGTATTACCCCCTGAATTCTAGCTGTTTTATCAGCTCAACTCCCGTTGATTTTTCTACAGAACACTGCCTGTTTTATTTCCCAAACTCTCACTGTTTTTCTCTAGAATTCTTGCTGATTTTTTCCTGAGATCTTGCTGCTTTATATCCCGTACTCTCACATTTTATCTCCTGAACTCTCATTGTTTTATCCTCTGAATTGTCGCGGTTTTATCAACTGAGCTCTCGCTGTTTTATCTCCTGAACTCTCATTGTTTTATCCAACGAAGTAGTGCTACTATATCCCCTGAACTCACTATGATTTTTCACAGAACCCTCGCTTTTTTATCCCACAATCTCTTGCCATTTTATCCCTGAACTCTCACGGAATTATCGCCTGAATTCTCGCTGTTTTATCCCGTGAACTCAAGCTGTTTTTTCTCCAGAACTCTTGCTGATTATTCTCCAGAGCTCTTGATGTTTTAGCTCCTGAACTCTTGCTGTTTTAACTCCCAAATTCTCATTGCTTTATCACCTGAACTCTCACCTCTCACTGAATTATCTACTGAACTCTTGCTGTTTTATCACTCAAAATCTCGACGCTTATACTCCAGAGCCCTCGCTGTTTTATCTCCCAGACTCTCACTGTTTTATCCTCTGAATTCTCGCTGCTTTATCCCCTGAACTGTCACTGATGTTTCTCCAGAACCGTCGCTGTTTTATCTTCCAAACTCTCGCTGCTTTATCCCCTGGATTCTCACTGTTTTATCCCCTGACCTCTCGCTGTTTTATCCCCTGGGATCTCGCTATTTTATCTCCTGAACTCTCGTTGTTTTATCCCCTGAATTCTCGCTGTTTTCTGCCCTGAATGCTTGTTGTTTTTTCCCCTGAACTCTGGCTGATTTTCCACCAGAACCCTCGATATTTTATCTCACAATCTCTTTCTGTTTTAAAACGGAACTATCACCATTTTATCCCCTGAATTCTCCCTGTTTTATCCCCTGAACTCTCGCTGAATTTTCTCCAGACCCCTTGCTGTTGCAAATCCCTAACCCTTGCTCTTTTATCCCCTGAACTCTCGCTGTTCCCGAACTTTCACTGCTTGACACCTGAACTCGCGTTATTTTATCCCCAGAGCTCTCACTGTTTTATCCACTGAACTCTGGTGGATTTTTCTCCAGAACCCAAGCTGATTTATCACCCAAGCTGTCCCTGTTTTATCCACTCGGATCTCGATGTTTTATCTGCCAAACTCTCGCTGTTCAATCCCCTGAACTCTCGCTGATTTCTCTCCAGAACCATCGCTACATTATCTCCCAAACTCTCGCTGTTTTGTTCCCTGAACTATCACTGTTTTATCCGCTGAATTCTCATTGTTTATCCCCTGAACTCTCGCTGATTTTTCTCCGGAACACTCGGTATGTTATCTCCCCAACTCTCGCTGTTTTATACACTGAACTCTCACACTTTTTTCCCCTGAATTCTCGTTGCTTTACCCCTGACCTATCACTGATTTTATCTCCTGAAAGCTCGCTATTTTATGTCGCAAAATCTCGCAGATTCATCACCTTCAGTCTCATTCTTTTATTCGCTGAATTCTCAGTGCTTTATCCGGTAAACACTCTCCTACTTGCCACCAGAACCCTTGATTATTTACCTCCGAAATTCTCACTGTTTTATCCCCTGAGCTTTCGCTGCTTTACCCCTGAGCTCTCGCTGTTTTTTCCCCTAAATTCTCGATATTTTATCCCCTGAATTATCGCTGTTCTATCTTCTGCACTCTGGCTGATTTTTCTCCAGAACCATCGCTCTTTTATCTCCCAAGCTTATGCTGTTTCATCTCCTGAATTCTCGCTGTGTGATCGTCTCAACTCTCGATGATTTTTCTCCAGAAAAGTGTCTGTTTTAAGTTTCAAACTCTCACTGTTTTATCCATTGAACTCTCGCTGTTTTATCTCCCAGACTCTCACTGTTTTATCCTCTGAATTCTCGCTGCTTTATCCCCTGAACTGTCACTGATGTTTCTCCAGAACCGTCGCTGTTTTATCTTCCAAACTCTCGCTGCTTTATCCCCTGGATTCTCACTGTTTTATCCCCTGACCTCTCGCTGTTTTATCCCCTGAACTCACAATGTTATATCTCCCAAGCTTTCGCTGCTTTACCCCTGTGCTCTCGCCGTTTTTCCCCTGAATTCTCGCTGTTCTATCCCCTGAATTCTTGCTGTTCTATCCTCTGCACTCTCGATCATTTCTCTCCAAAAGCCTCGCAACTTTATCTCCCAAACCCTCGCTGTTTTATCCCCTGAACTATCAAGGTTTTATCCGCTGAATTCTCGTTGTTTTATCCCATGACGTCTCACTGATTTTTCTCCACAACCCTCGTTGTTTTATCCCCTGGGCTGTCGCAGTTTTATCTCCTGTGCTCTCGCTGTTTTATCCGCTAAACTCTCGTTTATTTGCCACCAGAACCCTTTCTTATTTATCTCCCAAACTCTCCCTGCTCTATCCCCTGAACTTTCGCTGTTTTATCCTCGGAACTCTCGCTGCTTTTTCTCCAGAACCCTTGCTGTTGTATCGCCCAGATTCTTGCTGTTTTATCCTTTAAACTCTTGCTGATTTTTCTCCAGAACCCTCGCTGTTTTATCTACCAAACTCTCGCTGTTTTATCCCCTAACATCCCGCTGATTTTTCTACAGAACCCTTGCTGTTTTATCACCCAAACTCTCGCTGTTTTATCCCTGAACTCTCGCGGTTTTATACCCTGGGCTCTCGCTGATTTTTGCCAGAACCCTCGATATTTTGTCTGACAATCTCTTGCTGTTTTATCCCGGAACCCTCACCATTTTATCCCCTGAATTCTCTCTGTTTTATTCTCTGAACTCTCGCTGACTTACCTAAAGACGCCTTGCTGTCGTGCCTCCCAAACCATTGCTGTTTTAACCTGTGAACTGTCACTGTTCCCGAACGTTCACTGCTTGACCACTACACTCTCGTTGTTTTGTCCGCGGAACTCTGCAGGATTTTTCTCCAGAACCCTAGGTGTTTTATCTCCCAAGCTGTCGCTGTTTTATCCTCTCGACTCTCGCTTTTTTATCTCCCAAGCTCTCGCTGTTCCATTCCCTGAACTCTCGCTGATTACTCTCCAAAACCCTCGCTACTTTATCTCCCAAAACTCTCGCTGTTTTATCCCCTGAACTATCACTGTTCTATCCGCTGAATTTTCATTGTTTATCCGCTGAAACTCTGGCTGATATTTCTCCAGAACCCTCTCTATTTTATCTTCCAAACTGTCGCTGTTTTATATCCTGAACTCTAACTCTTTTATCCCCTGAATTCTCATTGTTTTACCCCTGACCACTGGCTGATTTCTCTCCAGATCCCTCGCTATTTTATCTCATAAACTCTCTCAGATTTAAACCCCTGAACGCTCCTTGTTTTATCCCCTGAATTCTAGGTGTTTTATCCGCTAAACACTCTCTTATTTGCCACCCAGAACCCTTGCTTATTTATCTCCCAAATTCTCACTGTTTTATCATCTGAACTCTTATTGTTTTATCTCCTGAGCTTTCGTTGCTTTACCCCTGAGCTCTCGCTTTTTTTCCCCCTAAATTTTCGCTATTTTATCGCTCGATTTCTCGCTGTTCTATCCTCTGCACTCTCGTTGATTTTTCTCCTGAACCCTCGCTGATTTATCTCCCAAGCTTACACTGTTTCATCCCCTGAATTCTCGCTGTTTTATCATATCAACTCCCGTTGATTTTTCTCCAGAACACTCCCTGTTTTATGCCACAAAATCTCTCTGTTTTATCCTTTGAACTCTCGCTGTTTTGTCTCCCAAGCTCTCGTTGATTTTCCTCCTGAACTCTTTCTGTTTTATTTACCAAACTCTCCTTGTTTATCTCCAGAATTCTTGTTGATTTTTCTCCTGAGATCTTGCTGTTTTATATCCCGTATTCTCACTGTTTTATCTCCTGAACTCTCATTGTTTTATCTCCTGAAATCTCGCTTCTTTATCTCCAAACTCTCGCTGTTTTATCCCGTAGGCTCGCGCTGATTTCTCTCTTTAACCCTCGCTACGTTATCTCCCAAACTCTCGCTGTTTTATCCCCTGAACTACCAATGTTTTATCTGCTGAATTCTCGTTGTTTTATCCCAAGACCTCTTGCTTATTTTTCTACAGAACCTTGCTCTTGTATCTCCCCAAACTCTTGCTATTTTATGCCACTGATCTCTCACTCTTTTATTTCCTGAATTCTCGTTGTTTTGCCCCTGACATCTCGCTGATCTTTCTCCAGAAACCTCGCTTTTTTAACTCCCAAACTCTCACAGATTTATCCCCAGAGCTCTCACTGCTTTATCCCCTAAATTCTTGCTATTTTATCCACTAAAACTCTCTCTTATTTGCCACCAGAACGCTTGCTTATTTATGTCCCAAATTCTCACTGTTTTATCCCCTGAACTCTCATTGTTTTATCTCCTGAGCTTTTGCTGCGTTACCCCAGAGCTCTCGCTGTTTTTTCCATTACATTCTCGGTGTTTTATCAACTGAATTCTCGCTGTTCTATCATCTGCACCGTCGCTGATTTTTCTCCAGAATCCTCGCTGTTTAATGTCACAAACTCTCACTGCTTTATCCATTGAAATCTCGCTGTTTTATCTCCCCAGCTCTCGCTGATTTTCACTCCAGAACCCTCACTGTTTTATTTCCCAAAATCTCCCTGTTTTTCTCCAGAATTCTTGCTGACTTGTCTCCTGAGCTCTTGCTGTTTTATCTTCCGTATTCAAGCTGTTTTATCTCCTGAATTCTTACGTGTAATCTCCTGAACTCTCATTGTTTTATCTCCAAAAATTCTCCCTGTTTTATCTCCAAACTCTCGCTGTTTTTATCTCCAGAATACTCGTTCTTTTATCCCTGAACTCTCGCTGCTTTATCCCCTGAACTCTCGCTGTTTTATCCTCCGCAGCCTTGCTGCGTTACCCCTGAACTCTCACTGTTTTGTCCCCTGAAACTTTCGTTGATTTTTGTCCGGAACCTTCACTGTTTTATCTCCCAAAAATCTCGCTGGGTTATCCCCTCAACTCTCCACTGTTCCCAAACTTTCACTGCTTTAACCCTGAACTCTCACTGTTTTATCTTCGGAACTCTCATTGTTTATCCTCTGAATTTTCGCGGTTTTATCCCCTGAGCTCTTGTTGCTTTATCTACTGAACTCTCATGGTTTTATCCCCTGATTTTGCGCTGCTTTATCCCCTGAACTCTCTATGATTTTTCAGCAGAACCCTCGCTATTTTATCTCACAATCTCTTGCTATTTTATCCCTGAACTCTCACGGGTTTTATCGCCTGAATTCTCGCTGTTTTATATCGTGAACTCAACCGCTTTTTTCTCCAGAATTCTTGCTGTTTTTTCTCTGGAGCACTTGATGTTTTAGTTCCTGACATCTTGCTGGTTTAACTCCCAAATTCTCATTGTATTATCTCCTGAACTCTCACCTCTCACTGATCTATCCACTGAACTCTCGTTGTTTTAAAACTCAAAATCTCGGCATTTATGCTCCAGAGCCCTCGCTGTTTTATCTCCCAGACTCTCGTTGCTTTATCCCCTGGATTCTCCCTGATTTGTCTCCAAAACCCCTCGCTACTTTATCTCCCAAAACTCTGGCTTTCCAAACCCCTGAACTATCACTGTGTTTTCCTCTGAATTCTCATTATTTATCCCCTGAACTCTCGCTGATTTTTCTCCAGAACCCTTGTTATTTTATCTCCCAAACTCTTGCTGCTTTATAGCCTGAAAACTCACCCTTTTCTCCCCTGAATTCTTGTTGTTTTACCCCTGAATTCTCGCTGTTGTATCCTCTGCGCTCTCACTGATTTTTGTACAGAACTCTCGCTGTTTTATCTCCAAGCTCACGCTGTTTTATCCCCTGAATTCTCGCTGTTTTATCGTGTCAACTCCCTTTGATTTTTCTACAGACAACTCCCTGTTTTATGTCACAAACTCTCACTTTTTTTCCTTTGAACTCTCGCTGTTTTATCTCCCAAGCTCTCGCTGATTTTCCTCCAGAAATCACACTGCTTTATTTCCCAAACTCTCCCTGTTTTTCTCTAGAATTCTTGCTGACTTTTTCTCCTGAGATCTTGCTGTTTTATCTCCCATATTCTCACTGTTTTATCTCCTGAACTCTCATTGTTTTATCTCCTGAACTCTCGCTTCTTTTATCTCCAAAATCTCACTGTTTTTTTTTCTCCAGAATGCTCGCTGCTTTATTATCTGAAACACCTCGCTGTTTTATCCCCAAGCTCTCGCTGTTTTATCCCCTAAACTCTCGATGATTTCTCTCTTTAACCCTCGCTACTTCATCTCCCAAACTCTCGCTGTTATATCCCCTGAACTATCATTGTTTTATCCGCTGAATTATTGTTCTTTTATCACGAGACCTCTTGCTTATTTTCTACAGAACCCTTGCTGTTGCATTCTCCCAAACACTTCCTACTTTATCTCCTGATCTCTCACTCTTTTATTCCCTGAATTCTCGTTGTTTAACCCCAGACCTCTCGCTGATCATTCTCCAGAAACCGCGTTAATTTATCTCGCAAACTCTCGCAGATTTATCCCCTGAACTCTCACTGTTTTATCCCCTAACTTCTTGCTATTTTATACGCTAAACTCTCTCTTATTTGCCACCAGAAACCATTGCCTATTTATCTCCCAAACACTCAATGTTTTATCCCCTGATCTCTCATTGTTTTATCTCCTGAGCATTCGCGGCTTAAACCCATGAGCTCTCGCTAATTTTCCACTGCATTCTCGCTGTTTTATCCCCTGAATTCTTGCTGTATTTATCATCTCA